>PVHX01023753.1:0-25189 GCA_004024805.1 Geosciurus inauris
TGTGGTGGAGGGGGAGGGGTTATCTGTAAAAGAGGAGAGAGGTAAATAAAATACCTCAGGTAGGCGGGTGGGCCTGTGCTGTGTGCCCAGGCTGCCAGCTTGGCACAGGTCCTGAGGACTCTGGGCAAAGCTCTGGCCCATGGAGGAGCTCAGCCTCCTAGAGAGTGTGGAGAGAGGTGAGGAGAGCGTCTCTGAGTCCGTGACCTTGGTACCTAGGCCCTTGGGTGACTCCTCTGTGAGGCTGGCTGGTTTGGGTGAGCTCTGGAGCTGCTGAGGCTGCGGGGCTGCCCAGGGCCGCCTCCTGCCTCTCTGCCACATTCTTTTCCTCAGACAAACAGATTCCTTTGCTCACTGGAAAAGCCAGGCTGCAGGAGCAGTTGTGAAAACAAACACAGGGCAGCTAACTGAGAGCTGCGGGCTGTTTTCTGGGGTCTGCTTGGGCCCACAATGCCCTCTCAGCCACAGTGGGTGCCCTGGCTCAAACCAGAAGGGGAGGGTAGGCCTTGTGCCTTTGTTGCCTGGGAATGAGCCAGCCCTGCTCCCTGAGGTTTCTTCACAAAGGCCAGCCTCAGGTGGTTCTTGGCAGGCCTGGTTCACTCTCTGAGCATGGACTGGTTGTAACTCCCTTCAACCAAACCTTGAGAGAAAATATTTAGAGAAGGATCCCTTCTTTCCTCCTGAGCCCTGTTAGCTCTCGCCCCGCAGAAGGGTCCTCCCTGGTGAGACACCTTGGGGGGCCTTGGGTGGGGGTGGAGCCTCTTTGCAGGAGGCATAGTAGGTCCCAGTAGGGTTGTGGGCCATGGTGACAGCTTATTAAGTCTGATTATATTCCCCAGGGACAGATGAACCATTTGTGGATTGGAACTGAGAAAGATCCCTCAGAGGTGAGGAAATTGAGAGCCAGATGGTGGCAGAAACCCATGGCCATCGGAATATTCTCTCTTCTCCCTTTCTGGGTGTGGAACCCAGGATTGGGCTGATATGGCACAGAATTGTCAGCCATGCTGCCAAGGCAGTGGCCAGCAGCTCTCTCCTCCATGATCAGTGGGCATCTTCCCTCTAGGAGGAGCAATGCCAGTGTGGAAAGCAGGGCAGAGGGGACACCCAGCCTTGGAGGCTGAGTTTCCCTAAGCAATACTTCTGCAGCCATCAGTCACCAAGGGCAGGCAGCTCCCAGAGGGCATGGTTCCTGCCAGGTGGCTCTCAGTGGCTGAAGAACACCCTGAGAACTAGGGACGGGGCTACAACTCTTCCCTTCAAGGAGACCTGGTCGGGCACGGTGGCACACGCCTGTAATCCCAGCACTTAGCGAGGCTGAGGCAGGAGGATCCCGAGTTCAAAGCCAGCCTCAGCAATGGCGAGGTGCTAAGCAACTCAGTGGGATCCTGTCTCTACATAAAACACAAAATAGGGATGGGGATGTGGCTCAGTGGTCGAGTGCCCCTGAGTTCAGTCCCTGGTGCCAAAAAAAGAAAAAGAGAAAAGGAGACCTGAGTGGCCTATCACAGGGCCCACCACAGGGGTGAGGGCTGAAGCTGTTATTACCCTGAACTTGTAAGCACTTGGAACACAGGAATGTGACTGCCGGCTTCCCTGTACCCTTGCCTGACACCCAGTAGGTGCTCACGAATTATCTGTCACGTGATGGAGTCATCTGAAGCCTCAGTCACTGGCCTCCCTAAGAAGTGTGTTCCATTTCCAAGTTGCCAAGTGGATGGCCTTTCCTAGATTCTTGGGACTGGAAAGTCTCCTTCCTTTCCAATGAAGCAGGGATCGTTTGGGGCAGTAATTTCACACGGATCACTGATGGATCCTGTAAAGCCAAACGACCAGAAGGAAGTAAAACAGGACCGGAACAGGCTTTATTCTGGGAGGAACGCTCCCGGGCCACCCTCCTCCCGGTCACCAGGCTTGAGTGGGCAGAAAATGGTGCTGGAGCCTCATGGCATACAGAATTTAAAGGGTCCCCTCGTCTGGAAAAGGAAGGCTTAAGGCAGGAAGGGAAGGGCCTGGGGCAGGAAGAGGTGTTGGTCTAGAGTCCAGTGTCCTCTGAGATTGGTTAGGTGAGGCTGGTGAGGCCAGAGTCCTTCCGGGATGAGCCGGAAGTCATGGCGGCTTTCATGCCAGAGGTTCGCTGTTTCTCCGGATCGGTTACTGGGGGCTGCCATGTTGGCGTGTTCGGCGCATGCGTACTGCGTTCGGTGCGTGCGACTGACGGTGGTGCTCCCGCCGGTGGCAGCGGACAAGGGGGGAAAGGCCTCGGCCACACTGAACGGGAGAGAGAGTGAGGAGAAACTTTCAGAAAGTGCCCCAGGGGCCAGGCACTCCGGCAGGGCCAGCGCATGGCCGGACTGCAGGCAGCCAGGAGCGAGGCGGTTGTTTTCCGCATCTGCCTTTTGACCTAACAGATCCCAGAACACTGAGAGAGAGTAGCTAGTCGGGGTCCATCAAGGAAATCATTGCTCAGTTTTGCTCAAATTAGACTGCTTGAGTCCATAGGGTTGCGAGTCTACATTCCTTTAATCCCTACTCGGTGGCTCAAGATGGATGGGAAGAGCCAGGTGCGGTGGCACATGCCTGTCATCCTAGCGGCTCAGGAGGCGGAGGCAGGAGGATCAAGAATTCAAAGCTAGCCTCAGCAACTCAGCGAGGCACTAAGCAACTCAGGGAGACCGTGTCTCTAAATAAAATATTAAAAAGGCCTGGGGATGTGGCTCTTTGGTTAAGCACCTGTGGCTTCAATTCCTGGTACCAAAAATTAAAAATAAATAAATAAAAAAAGGATGGGAGAGGCTGTTCCTGCTGGTTTGGGAGGACTGGGGGAAGATGACCCTGGGCTCAGGGAAGCAATCTGATCATCCACTCTAGGATCTGGCCAGAGAGACGTATGTTCCAGAAGTGATGGGGCATGTACCTTGGTCTGTGGTGTATCAGTGCCTGGTTGTACTGGGAGATCTGGGAGGACAGTTTGAGGAAGCACCAGACACTCATCTGGTGGGCTCCACATTAAAAAAGAAAACTTTGATAGGTGGCATTATGTGGCAAACAGAGCTGCCCTTGGTTCCTTGGGGCTGGCCATGTTGCCTGGTAGTTCTTTGATGTCCCTGTCTGGGAATGGTGGAAGATAGCCATGGTGACAGCTGCTGGGTCTGGACCAGGGTCCAGATGGGGGATATCACAGACTCCCCAAGGTTTCCAAGGCACCAGTGAGAATGGAGGAGTGGCATGACTGGCTGGGGTGATGGGGTTCAAACCACGTGCACCCTGAGTTCTTTAGCCTCAGACCCCAGTCAGAGAGGGGCAGCCAAGACCAGTCACTTCCCACTTCTACTGTAGAGACCTGGAAGCTTCCAGGGGATCTTGTGATGGTGGTGGTGAGGGGTGGAAAGGCTATCCAAAGACCTGATTCCTCTCCCTGCATAATGCCCCATAAACCCTTGCAGTTCAAAATGTGGTCTGAAGACCAGCAGCCTGGGCATCTCCTGGGAGCTTGGCAGGAATGCAGAATCTCGGGTACCCCCATCCCGGCCCCCGCCGAGTCAGCATCTGCACTTTAACAAGCCCCCAGGGACCTGTGTGCACATTAAAGTTTGAGAAGTGCTGGCGTAGGTTCTGTTATCCTGCCCATGTGCCCAACACCACCGCGTAGAAGTGAGAGGCAGAGGGTGGGAATCTGAGAAAGCCTGAGCTTTTGTCTAAAGGGATCATTTCAGCAATGGCTTTGCACTTAGTCTACTGGATGAGGTGGAGAATTGGCACCGTCCATCGCACATTTCACTGTAGAGTGAGGGGACTGTGGATCTGCTGTCCACAAGTGAAGACAGAGTGGCTCAGACAGGGAAGTCACACAGTCAGTGAACCACTAGAGGTGACATTAGAACCCACATACTTTTTTTCTTTCCAGTGCTTGCTGGGGATGGAACCCATGGCCACATACATGCTACGCAAGTGCTCTGTCACCAAGCTACATCCTCAGCCCCAGAACCCGCATGCTTTGACCTTGACTTTTCATCGCTGCCACTCAAAGTGTGCTCCAAGGGCTAGTGCCAGTTCCCAAACCATTTGGCACCTGTCCTCCAAGAACGAAACTGAGAAATTAGGATCAAGTGTTTGGAAGCTTTTATAGCAAGTTGACAGAGTATGTGTACATGTCTTAAATCTTCTGATAAAAGTTTGGCCTTACATTTTAGGTGTTGTATTTCTTGTTCCTTTCAATTTTTTTTTTTTGGCACCAGGGACTGAACTCAGGGGCACTCGACCATTGAGCCACATCCCCATTTTGTGTTTTTTTAATGTAGAGACAGGGTCTCACTGAGTTGCTTAGTGCCTCGCCGTTGCTGAGGCTGGCTTTGAACTCGCGATTCTCCTGTCTCAGCCTCCCAAAGTGCTGGGATTACAAGCGTGAGCCACCGCGCCCGGCTTCATTTCAATTTTTTAGCAAATCACTTTTATTGTACTTTGCCAAAGTGTCTGTGATGGATTGAAAATAATTAACACACATGCATTCATGCATATGCACACAGTGAGCATGCGCGCGCACACACATATACATATACTAATGGTCGTACATCTGAAGCTAGTTTGAAAAACACTGCTGGATGCAGGGCCATTTCAAGATAAAAGGAGAGAGAGTCTAAAAAACTGGAAAACATCTCAGGCTTGCCCCAGCTTGGGCAAAACACTGAGCATCCAAACTGGAGCGGCTGGGCTAACTTGGAAGCAGGGATTGGCCTTCATTTATGTCCCCAAATTTCCTAGATGCTGCTCTGTCATAGTGGGGGGTGGGCAGGTATTGGTGGGAGCCTGAGGCCAAGGCATTCCATCTCTGGGGGTGGGGGTGGGGGGCTCCAGTTTCCTCACCTGGAACTGGGTCACCTGCAACTGGGTCAGAGGCACAGTCCTTCCCAGCGCAGCTGCGGCAGATCTTTGCCAGCCTCCCAACCTGCAGGAGGACACTATCTTGGGCGTGAATGTGCCGGCCCCAGCAGCGCCTGGCCTTTCTTCTCTCCCCGCCCAACCTGGCGCATTCTCGTCTGGCAGAGGAACAAGCAATTTCTTTTTATGAGCCTGCAAACCTCCAGCCTCCCAGCCTCCCAACCTCCCAGCTGGCCGGGCGCCAGGCAGGGCCTGACACACAGGCCAACATCCCTACCCAGACCCGCGGTCCTGGCTGCTCTGAATGCTGGCGCGTCTGAGTCACCGCGCCTCAGCGGGCGTCTCCAGGAAAGAGTTGCAAAGGCTAAAGGAGCTGGCCCTCCTAGGGGCCTGCTGATAGCCATCTATCAGCACGTCTACATTTTGGCCTCCTTTTCCTGATGCCTCGAATCCAGCAGAGCAGGCTGCGGGTGTCCAGTGGGGAACCGCTGAGCCGGGAAAGAGGTTTCATCGGAGTCCCCTTTCCCCAAGGCGCTCTTGCAGGGTGTGGAAACCTCCCTCTGTCCTTCCCCACAGCGCTGTGGGTTTCCGTGCACCATAGAGGAGGGCGGGAAAGGGAGGCCTTTCCTGTGCAATGTCGCCAGAGCATTGCTCCAGGATCCTGGGACCACCCGGCCTCTCCGAGACGTGTGCACGCCCGAGACGCCCCGTCCACCTGCAGCCCCCGGGCGTCTGGAGGCGGCCTGTCAGATTAGCCCTGCGGCTGGCCCCCTGTTTAATGAGTGTGGCGCCTGGTGTGCGGCTCAGCCCCTGCTTGTTTAGACAGTCTTGCTGCCTGCGCCACGCGTCCCCGCACCAGGCTGAGGAGGGGCAGCCCCCAGAGAAAGCCTGTTTCTTTATTCTTTCCGAACCGAGCCTGGCTGTCCCTGCTCTCGACAAAAGGGTCTCGGCCGAGGTCTGCTGGGGCCTGGAAAGCCTTATTACCTGGGGGACCGCAGCTAGCCTAGAGGGTGACTGGGGGTGGGGGACACTCAGAGATGGCAGGCAGCAGGTTCCGCAGCCTCTGATCGGCCTCCAGCAGCAGAGTCGGTCCCCTTGCCCGGCCTCCCTGGGATTCATCCTTTGATTGCTTTTCTGCGGGGCCGCAAAGGAAGGTGGAAGGCGGGTTGGCTTTCGGTGGGCACCGGCTGGGCCCCTTGTTAGCGGAACAGCAGGGGACTGAGTGGTTTTCTTGAGACAGGAAACCTGTTGGATCTTGATTTCTCCGAGAGCTGAAAGCTGAGGCCCTGTCTTCGCCAGGCAGGGAGTCCTAGGCTGTGCCCTGCCCCCGCTTTTTCCCGCTGGTTCCCCTTCCCCCAATATTTACACCCCACCCAGTGGCCAGAGGGGCCGCTTTCATTTCTATTTCATGAAGTTCTGCTTTTGAAATAATTTCAGACTTGAAAGGTTGCGAAAGTAGTGTCATGATTTCCTGTATCCCTTTTATCCAGATTCCCCCAATGCTGATATTCTTACCAATTTGCAGGCATGCTCTGTCCCTGTTTTGTCTTTGTTTTGGTACTGAGGATTGTACCCAGGGGCGCTTAGCCACTGAGCCACATCCCCTGCCCTTTTTCTTTTTTGAGACAGAGTCTGACTAAGTTGCTTAGGTCCTTGCTGAGGCTGGCCTCGGACTTGCAATCCTCCTGCCTCAGTCTCCTGAATTGCTGGAATTACAGACGTGGTGCGCCACTATGCCCTGCTCTGTCTCCGTCTATACACACACATTCTTACACACTTACATTAGGCCTTCTCTGAAACTTTTTTTTTTTTTTTTAGCACTGGGCATTGAACTCAGGGGCACTTGACCACTGAGCCACATCCTCAGCCCTATTTTGTGTTTTATGTAGAGACAGGGTCTCACTGAGTTGCTTAGTGCCTCCCTGTTGCTGAGGCTGGCTTTGAACTCGCGATTCTCCTGTCTCAGCCTCCCTAAGTGCTGGGAATACAGGCGTGCGCCACTGCGCCTAGCCTGAAACTTTTGAGATTAAGCTGTAGACAGGACGCTCCTTCACCCTTCACCCCTAAATATTTTAGAATATATTTCCCAAGAACAACAACAATACGACAATAACAATAGCAAGGTCATTCTCTTAAATAAACAGAACAATTTATCAAAATCAGGATAGTAACACTGATACAATACTATTACCTCATGTGTAGATCTTATTCAAATCTCATCAGTTGCCCTGCAAATGTCCTTTATAACAAAACAAAAAATTTTTTTCTCGTCCAGTATCCAATCCCAAATTGTACATTGTATTCAGTTGTGTCCGTCCAATGTCCTTTAATCTGGCACAGTTCCTTAGTCTGTCCTTGCCTTTCACCGCATGAATACTTCTGCAGACTGCCTCAGAGTTTGGCTTCGTCTGATATTTCTGGTGACTAGATTCAGGTTCTGCATGTAGGATGGAAACTCTGCTCAACTGATAGTTGTCCTTGAAGCATGGTATCAGGAGGCATGTGATGTCCACTTGTCTGGGTACTGGTGATGTTCACTTTGACCAAGCTGGTTAAGGTTGTATCTTCCAGTTCTCTTCGTTGTGTTACTATTTCCCCCTTATTATCTTGTGGGCAGAGCACTCTTTTTAAAAGGAGGACTCTGGTCGGGCATGGTGGCGCACACCTGTAATCCCAGCAGCTCCCGAGGCTGAGGCTGGAGGATTGTAAGCTTGAGGCCAGCCTCAGCAATTTAGTGAGGGCTTAAGCAACTTAGTGAGATCCTGTCTCAAAAAAAAAAAAAAAAAAAAGACAGAGCTGGGGATGTGGCTCAGTGGTGAAGCGCCCCTGGGTTCAATTCCTAGTACTCAAAAACCAAAACTAAAACCAAACAACAAACAAGCAAAAACAAAAAACTTAAAAAGGAGAACTCCGATTGGAGTTCTCTTCTTTACCTGAATGCCGTTGAAATTCCTACTCTTTATCTTGGCATGCCCAGCCCCATGTGAACTGGTGCCTGGTGAGCCCCTATCACTCTCTTTTTTAAAAAAAAATTTTTTTGGTACCAGGGATTGAACTCAGGGGCACTCGACCACTGAGCCACATCCCCAGCCCTATTTTGTGTTTTATGTAGAGACAGGGTCTCACTGAGTTGCTTAGCACCTCGCTGTTGCTGAGGCTGGCTTTGAACTCACGATCCTCAGCCTCCCTAAGTGCTGGGATTACAGGCGTGCACCACCACGCCCAGCTGACCTTTGACTCTTGGTACAGAGCCTCAAGGGTTCTCTTTGGGTGTCTCAGGAGGTTATCTCATTCTTCTTTTACTGCTGCTGGACCTCAGGTTTTATTTCAAGAAATCCTTCTGGAAGCCAGGCGGAGTGGTGCACAGTTGGAATCCCAGTGGCTCTGGAGACTGAGGCAGGAAGATTGCAAGTTTGAGGCCAGCCACAGTAACTTAGCGAGACCCTAAGCAACTCAGTGAGACCCTGTCTCTATATAAAATATAAAAAGGGCTGGGGATGTGGCTCAGTGGTGAAGTGCCCCTGGGTTCAATCCCTGATAAAAAAAAAGAATCCTGGAAATGCCATGGTCCATGTAGATAATGCCACTGACCTTCACGGCATGGAATCAGGCTCTGTCAGGTGGGCCAAACCAAGTGAATCTTTAGGTGGCAAGATGGGGAGTGGGTAGTGTGGCATGTGGACCCCTGGGTTGGGATTGTGGCCTGAGGTTCATCTGTGTTTGTGTGTGCACGTGCGCACGTGCACACACAAACATGTACATGAGCGTACATGTGCTCTTGGGTTAGAACTGCCAGGCAGGGGGAGGGCAACTGGTTCCCTCCACCCTAACCTCTCCCTCTTTGGACACTTGATTCCACCAACCTGTGCCCTCTTTAGCCCACCAGCCCAGGTGTGGCCCAGAACCCCTGTCTTCTCAGGAACCCACTGAAATGAGGTAGGAACTTTCCAGAGGCCTGTGTGGCAACCGAGGGCTGGCTAGCAGGATGTGGGCAGAACAGGCAGCTGTTGCAATGATCTCTTGCTGTATAACAGCCATTCTACAACTTGAAATGATAATAATGTTAATATTGCTTACAGATATACAATTTGGGCCAGGCTTAGCGGGACAGGTTTTCTCTGTTCTGTTCAGTGTCAGCTAGGAGCTGGGGGCTGGGACGTTAGCTAGACTGGTCCATCAGATGCCCATACATGGTGTCTCCAAGTGGCTACTTAACTTTTTCTAAACATGGCAGCTGGACTCCTAGACTGATTAGCCCAAGACACAACCAGGTGGAAGCGATGGTATCTTTTCTGACCCAGCCCAAGAAGGCACTCAGTATTATTCCTACCATTTCTGTTTGATAGCAGCCAGTCACTGAGGCTGGCCTACATTCAAGTGGAAGGAAGTTACATTTCACCTTTTTTTTGTTGTGTTTTGTTTTTTTTCCCAATACTGGGGATGGAAACCAGTGCCTCACACATGCTGGGCAAGTGCTCTACCACTGAGCCACACCCCCAGCTCAACGTTTCACCTCTCCATAGGGGAAATATCAAAGACTTTGTAGCCATGTTTCAGATCCACCATGGTGGCTCACAGCTTCTTTGGCAATCACGTGGAATTTGAGAGTTGGGACCCTGTTCTCCTAAAGCCTGGTCTCTCTGTTCATTGGGTTGGCATCATATCACCTATCATTCAGCAGTGAGTTTGTGGAAACTAGCCCAAGAGAGAAAGCCAGGCTTGATTGAATCAGGTCAAACCAAGATTCACCAGCACTTTGTAAAGGGCAATAATTTGGTGCCTCTTCAAATGGGCAAAACCCAGACTTCCTATCAGAACAGCATTTGACCATACAGGCACAAAGACCTAAAAAGGCAGAAGTGTACCCTCTTTTGAATGTCCCTTCTAGCTGGGCAGTCTATGGCTAACATGGAAGATCTACTTTATGAAGTTTGTAGGGACCCAGGCTCCTTGAATTCCACCTCTTTGACATCTTTTTCTCAATCTCTGACATCTTTGGCCATGAAGTGGCCTGGAGACCAGTCAGCATGTCCATATTGTGGCCAGCAGAAAGGAAGAAAGGATCAAGATGCAGCAGCAGAAGATGTCCACAGCTATTTGGTAAGGAAAGCTCCTAGGGCTATCACGTGATACTTTTCATTCCATCTCATTGGCCAGAACTTCACATGGCCACTGCCAACTGTGGAAGGCTGGGAAATGTAGTCTTTATTCTGGGTGGCCTTATGTCAAGCTCAAGTTGCCGATTTTCTTAGCATGGAAAAAGGAGAGAAAGGATACTATAAGTCAAGGAGAGGACTCTGCCCAACTTATGAATTTAAAAACCTCATGTGCAGACAGATTTACTCACTGGTCTACCTCCCCTGGCTAGAGAAAAATTAATGGTCTAAAAAAATGGCCAAATGTCTTACCCTTTTGTTCAAACTTTTCCTCACATGAGTTTTCTTTGGCAATTTCTCAAGGCAGACAATTTGTAGGGGGAGCATATTGAAGGGTTTACAAATTATACAATAAAATGAAGCCTTGTTTGTGGTAAATAAGACAACTACGCCAGTGCCAGCCTGGGGTGTTTTTAAAATTTCCATATATGGCTGCTGTTTACTTTGGTAGGAGCTTGTGGAAACTTGCATCAACTGGCATGGATCTTTTTATTTATTCCAGGGGTATTTTGGACCCTCTAATAGACTGGTGCTCTGGGCAGCTTCCCAGCTTGCCAGCTCGGCTAGTTCTGCATCTGAGATGCTTGGAGGGACTTCACAAGTTAGAGAACACCTGATCTCTACTCAGAAGGTATGACCTTGGCCTTAAGGTCCTTGAGAGGTGAACTGTACCCCCATATACTACAATGGCCCTGAATTTTATGTTGGGACCAAATTCGTTTGCTATGGTGCCTGTGATATAGTAGCACAGACTGTGTGGCTTAAAAAGCAGAGATGTATTGTCTTATAGTCCAAGATTAAGGTGTCTGGCAGGGCTATGTCCTCTTTGGAGATGCTGAAGAAAGATCTGGCCCAGACTTCTTTCTTAGCTTCTGGTAGTTCCTTGGCTTGTAGCCAAACGACTCCAATCCTTATGTGTCCAAATTACCCATACCCACCTTTTGACACTAGGAATTGAACTCAGGGCATCTAACCACTGAGTTACATTCCTAGCCCTTTTTATTTTGAGACAGGGTCTCCCTAAGTTGCCCAGGCTGGCCTCGAACTCGTAATCCTCCTGCCTTAGCCTCCTGAGTTACTGGGATAATTGGCCTGCATCCCTGCACCCCATTAATTTCCCTTTTTTATAAGGGTAACAGTCACATCAGATTAGGGTCCCACCCCACAATATAACTTCATTTAAATTTTCTCTTTCTTTTTTTTTCTTTTGTGGCTCTGGGAATGGAACCCAGGGCCTTGTGCATACTAGGCAAGGTGTCTGTCACTGAGCTACATACCCAACCCTCATTTTAGTTAGTTATATCTGCAATGACCCTATTTCCGAATAAGGTCACCATCTGAGGTAGTAGGAATTACAAAGTTAAGATGAATTTGTAGGGGAACACAATTCAACCTTTATCAGAGACATCTGCATATAAGGCGATTACATAATGTGTGTGTGTGCGCATGTGCAGGATGTTTGCAGTTATATTTGAGGCTTTCTTAGGAATATATTTTTCCCTCCGTAATCAAGATGTCCAGAAGCAGAGCCAAGCGTGGTGGTACACGCCTGTCATCCCAGCACTTTGGGAGGCTGAGGCAGGAGGATCGCGAGTTCAAAGCCAGCCTCAGCAATGGCGAGGCGCTAAGCAACTCAGTGAGACCCTGTCTCTACATAAAACACAAAATAGGGCTGGGGAGGTGGCTCAGTGGTCGAGTGCCCCTGAGTTCAATCCCCGGTACCAAAAAAAAAAGGGGGTCCAGAAGCAGGACAATTCCTGGTTGGTGAATTTGAGGCTTATTGATGTCATGGAAGCCTGGGTTTTTCTGGTATTTTGCTATGCAGGCCCTTCACGTGTCAGCGCTGCTCCTCCATCTTGCCTGTTCACTGGAACATGTATCACTCTCCAGCACAAATTCAAAGGCTTAATGAGAAAATGTTCCTTCCGCCAGTCCTCTTCCAAGAGCCCTGGCTGACTTTTTCTCAACCTCCCAATGGTATCACTGGGACAGGAAAAGGAGGTCTCATGACTGAGTCATGAAGCTTCAGTGTCTGGAGTTGGCAGAGGACTGTCGCCCTGGACACCTACAGCAGTGTTTTCCCTGAAGAAAAGCCAGGTTAGGTGGAGGTTCTATGGGAAAGGCGATTCAGCAAATGGCCACACAGGCCCTGATTAGAGCAGAGGGACAGGTGGCTTTCTCTGGCTGAGGAGGGATGGAGTGGGATGGCAGAGATCGGGAGAGAGGCGATGCCGCGAGAGCCATCAGTCGATACCTTCTTAGAATAACAGTTCTCATCAGGCACTGGGTCTGACTTTAAGCTGACAAATGATTTTCCTTCACAATAAAAGTACAAACAGAATCCTAATTAATGAATTTGTCAATAGCTGTTGCTTATTTTATGGGCCTTAGCCCAGATTCAGTCTGCGGACAGGATGAGTGAGTGTGTGTGTATGGATGTGGCCATAAATCACCCGGGGCCCAGGCCCAGGGCAGTCTGGTGGGGATCTGCCTAGGCAGCCCTTCCTGAGGGAGCTCAGCCTTGCCACGACAGCAACGGCGGCCCTGAAAGCCACTGTAGCTGTGACAGTCTTGGTCCCCATGGGACCTCAGCAGCCGGGGAAACCCTGTGACAGCCTAGATCGAGCCCAGCCCATTGGTACTGCTTCTTCTGGCTGAGGGAACTAACAATGTTCCCAAGAGGCCATTGGCCTAATTTCCTACTGTCACCAAGTGGGTATTTTTCTTTTTACTATTTCCACCTAGGGAGAGGCCCCAGTCCCTTCAGTGATCTGCCTGGTTTTGAAGAAATGCCTGGAAATGGTTGTCCCAGTTGGGAGTGAGGATGTGCTTGCGTCACAAGTTCAACATCCAAGAGTCTGGCTATGTACTGGGCACTGTGGGGGGCCGGGGAAGAGGACAAGGACAGATGAAGCCATCCAGGTCCTGTTCTCAGGGGCGCAATGGTGTCGCCTGGGTGTTGTAAGAGAGAACACGTGGGAGAGAAAACTCCTCGCCAGCCCTTTGCTTTGCACAGAAGCCAGCAGAAGGGGGAGACGCAGTGAGGCCAACACTTGGAACATGAAATAGCAGTTTTGACAAGACCGTAGGACATCAGATGTCACATGCCAAAGTGAGCATGAGACAGGCGTCCTGAAGGATTTGCTAAAGCTAGCGCGGGTTGCCTGTATTTTGAAAAAGCTCTTCTGGTGGCTCGGGAGGCTGAGGCAGGAGGAGCACAAGTTCAAAGCCGGCCTCAGCAACTTAGTGAGTCCCTGAGCCATTTAGCGCCACCCTGTTTCAAAATAAAAAAATAAAAGGGCTGGGGATGTAAAGCACCCCCAGGTCAATCCCTGGTAACAACAACAACAAACAAAAAAGCATAAAATCTCTTTGGGTAATTCCGATATAATGACCCTTCCCTTTATCCCCCCACCCCGACTCCAGGCATACTTACTTAATGATGAGAAAAGAACGAATGATCTGTCACATACTTGAGGACAGTCAACCACCTTCCCTTTCTGCAGTCTTCTTAGCCCATTTCGTTTCATCAGGGGTCACAGGCCTGCTTTCCAACTCCTGTTAATGATTAATAATTTGTTTAGCATTAACTGAGCTTTCCAATTTTTTCTGGTCCGTGTTTTCCCAGCCGTTTGCTACAATTCTTCAAAACCAACTGTGCCTCCACATAGCATGGATAAATTAATTTCCTTTATGTTTGTCCTTGATGTGGCTGAGAAAGCTCCGTGTTTCATTTGTGGCTCTTCCATATTTCTCTTGTCTACGCAGGAGTGAGATCCACTGTGCAGGCTGATGCTCAGTGGGAACAGTCCCATGGGACCCCCGTAGAGTCGGCTCCTCAAGGAACGTTCTTCTGGTCCTCAGGTGCAGGTGTTACAGAGTAGCTTTCCCATCTCCATTTGCATCAGTGCTATTGAAATATTTCATTTCCTTCAGAATCTTCCAGCTACTATAGGTCCTGCCCACTGACAACAGAGGGTTCCTACCTCCTCTTTCAACTTGGTCTTTTGTAACAAGTTATTAACAAGGTCATTGTCATTATGGCTTTTCTGAGTTTTCTCTGTATTCATTTTCCCTTGCAACAGTGGGCTCTTGAGCCTGGAAGTTTCTGAGTTGAATCAATGCCCTGCAGACACCATGATCTCATGTCTTCCTGGCTGCTCTTTCTGGCAAAGTGGTTTCCAGTGACCTGCCACATTTTGCCCTGAGGTGATTCTCCTCCTCCTCCTCCTCCGTTCCTCTTCTCTTCCCCTCCCCCTCCCCCTTCTCTGTCTCCTTCTCTCTCTCCTCCTCCTTCTCCTCCTTCTTCATTATTTTTTGGTGCTGGGGATGGAACCCAGGACTTCATCCATAGCAAACATGCACTCTACCACTGAGCTACATCACTGGACCTTTTTCTCCTATCTTTGAAATGGTTCCTGTGAACACAGAACACATGAAAATACTTGAAAGTATCTAGGGACATACTTGGCACATATATGACTAAGAACCTACCATCTGTGGCTACTCATTTCCAGGAGCCACAACCTCCATCTCCTTGCTTGAGAGCTTTCTTTGGCCACCAGGTGGTCTCCTCCTATGTGCATGGCAATGGGGAAATGCCAAGAAATAAGCAGTGCCCAGGAGCAGCCCACAAGCAAGGACTGAGGGAGTCCGCATGTGTGGACAGGACATGCCTCTTCTGCACCGTCTCCCACAACTCCCAGCATGGTTAAGCTCCAGAGGCCCCCAGAGCTCACTTGCTTGCAATTGGCCTCTTCAGTGGCTCCTGTCCCTTCCCTGTCTCACCTCCCCACCCACCTCTTAGTGTTTCTGGAGGTTGCCTCCCCACAAACCACTAGGACACAAATCTTCATCTTAGGGTCTGCTTTTGGGGAAAGCCAAACTAGGCCATGTCTTTACCTATTCCCCTACATCCTGAGATTCCTCTCCAAATTGCCTCCTGGATGACCTGTGCTCACATAAGATTCAATCCCCAAGCATTGAACCCAGGGACACTTAACCACTGAGGCGCACCTTCAGTCCCTTTTATTTATTTCTTTTTAGTTTGAGGCAGGGCCTTGCTAAGTTGCTGAGGCTGGCTTTGAACTTGTGATCTTCCTGCTTCAGCTTCCTGTGCCCCTAGGATGACAGGTGTGTGCCACTGCACCTGGCTCAAATTATATGTATTACATGTATAAAAGTACACTTCCTCTCTTCCTCATGAAACCAACCCACTCTTCTGTCTTCACTGAGTAGCCATGCCACCTTCCTCTAGTCGTTGAAGGCCAAAGCAGAAGTTATTCTACCTGAAATTCCACTGACTCAGGAGGCTGAGAGAGGAGGATTGCAAATTCCAAGCCAGCCTCCATGACTTAGCAAGGCTCTAAGAAACTTAGCAAGATCCTGTCTCAAAATGAAAAATAAAAAGGGCTGAGCATGTGGCTCAGTGATTGAGTGTTCCTAGGTTCACTCCTGGTACCAAAAAAAAAAAAAAATTCCACCATATCCAGTCATTCTTGCCAACAAATATTTACCGAGCTCCTTCAGTGGGAGGGCTGTTCTGTGCTGTCCCCAGCCATAACTGGCTGTCTTTCGTTCCTTGCCCTCCTTGCTCCATGCTCAGGCTACTGGCCCCCTTGCAGCTGGTATCTTCCAGAAGACACTTCTTCTGACCCTTTATTTCTTCTTATCTTTGCTCAAAGCCCATCCATGACTCCCAGCTGTCTGCTGGACAATCTTGGAACTCCACAGCTGGATAGGGAAGGCCCCTGTACCTCTCTGTTTTCAGTAGTAATGCCTTGGCCTAGCCCAATGGCTCCAGGCTTCTCTGCTTCCTAGACTCACTGGAGTGTCCTGAGGCCTTGTCTTTGCCTGTGTTGAATTCTACCCAGACCCTCAGGTTCAAATTTAATGCATTGCACCCTTATTTTTGCTAGGAAAGAAGCCCTCCTGTGATTCCTGTGGCTTGATTGGAAAGATTAGTTACTTTCATCTATTTAATAAAACACTATATCCTGGGCACCATTACCTATTTATTTATTTGGGTACTGGGGATTGAACTCAGGGGCACACAACCACTGAGCCACATCCCCAGCCCTATTCTGTATTTTATTTAGAGACAGGATCTCATTAAGTTGCTTGGGACCTCGCTTTTGTTGAGGCTGGCTTTGAACTCACGATCCTCCTGCCTCAGCCTCCTGAGACGCTGGGATTACAGGTGTGTGCCACTGTGCCTGGCACCTGGTTATTATTTGATGAAAAAAATAAGCATGGTCCCTGCCCTCATGCACTTCACAGTACGGGCACTCCTCAGCTTACAATGAGGTTAACATCCCAACAAAGCCATTGCAGGTTGAAAATATCATATGTTGAAAATGTATTTAAAAACAACCTACGAACATCATAGCTCAGCGCAGCCTACCTTAAATGTGCATGGAACACTTAATGTTAGTCTACAGTTGAGCAAAATGATCTCACAGGGGACCTAGTTTATAATGAAGTGCTGAACATCTCATGTCATTTATCGCATTCAGCCCACGAGAGCAGCCGAGCTGCCTCCCCTTGTGATCGCGTGGCTGACTGGACGTTGAGGCTGGTTATGGCTGTCCAGTACCCAGAGAGAGTGTCTTACTGTATATCACTCTCCTGGGCAAAGATCCAAATTCAAAATTTGAAGTATGACTTCTACTGAATGTTATCACTTTTGCACCAGTGTAAAATTGAAAAAGACTAAGTTGAATCATCATGAGTGGAAGACTATCTACACTGCAAGGGAGAAGACAGAAATCCAAACATGGTAGAGGTGTCAAATTATAAGCCATGTTGGGAATATTAACATTATGAGGGACACACAAGATGTTATCAGAGAGCCAAACAAGAAGGAACTTAGATGGGAGGTGGTGTACATTTGGATGAGGTCCTTCTGAGACATGAGTCATGAGTAGGAATTAGCCAGGATAAGGGTAAAAAACAGTCCAGGTAGCATGAGTCTATCATGGGAAGAATATAAGCCTTTGAAATACCAACAAAGGTCAATGGGGCTATAATTTGGTGAACAAAAGGACAATATAAAGAGAGATGGAGCTGGAGTGGTCATTCAAGGCCAGATTACTCAGGATTTTAGAGATTGCACTAGTCAGGTTTCTACTGTGATAATGCCGCTTAACAAATAGCCCCCAGATGAGAGTGGTTTGCAACAGCAAGCATTTATTTCCAACTTTTAGGCCTTTCAATTGCCTATAGTTTAGTGGGCCCCAGCTGCAGCTCTAGAGGCCAAGGCTGGGTGCGTGGCTTTGGATTTGGCTCAGGACAAGGGTGCGTTTCTCTCACTTTGGGAGAAGGCTTGAAGGAAGAACAGATACCTGGGCCAGGCTCTTCTTGTGGCTGAGGGTCAACTCAAGAGGGCAACTGGAAAAATGTCTCTCTGCCCATGTTCCACTGGCCAAAGTCAGTTATAATGCCAAACCCCAGGTCAGTGGTACAAAGATCAAGGAAATATCCTCTACGTAGTCTGGTAGAAGGTGTGCAGTCAGATGGCAAAAGATGTGGGCTGTAAAAAGTTGGGCCTGATAATCCAATCTATCATGTGGGCCATGTTAAGGATTTTGCTTTTTCTTCTAACATCATTTGGGAACCTTTGCATTATTTTATTGTTGTTGTTGTTATTATTTTGGTATCAGGGATTTAACTCAGGGGCACTCTACCACTGAGCCACATCCCTAGCCCTATTTTGAGTTTTATGTAGAGACAGGGTCTCACTGAGTTGCTTAGTGCCTCGCCATTGCTGAGGCTCACTTTGAACTCGCGATCCTCCTGCCTCAGCCTCCCAAAGTGCTGGGATTGCAGGCGTGCGCCACCGCACCCGGCTAGAACCTTTGTATTATTCTCCCTTCTTTTTGTACTTTTTCCTTCTAGTTTTATTTATCCAACTAACACCAGAGTACATTTGCTCTATAAATTATTCAAGCTACATGAATGAGTCCCTGTTGTTATTCCCACTGGCCCCCAATCCAAGTCCCTTTTCCAGATGTGACCACTGTTAATTTCTTGGATGCTCCTTTTCTAAGATTTAAAAGAAATGCATCTTCATATACACATGTACATTCAGAAACACAGAATTTTTGTGAATGTTTTAATATGAATAAGATCATATAGAATGTATTGTGTCATAACTTCCTTGGATTCAATTTCTTTCTTTTTTGTGTGTGATGCTAAGGATTGAACCCAGGGTCTCATGCATGCTAGGATCACGCTGTACCACTGACATACATCCTCAACCCTGGACTTGATTTCTTAAACAATTTCTTGAGCTCCAAGTCAACATCTGGGAAAGTTGTGCCATAAAACTTTCAATGCTAAGGGTCTCTAAAGGTTTTACTTTGGCCTTGATTGGAAGCAGTGATTGTGTTCTCAAATAACAAGCCCCATATGGCCACAATAATATTTCCAGTCCCACATGCTCTTCCAGAACTTTAATACTCCTCTGTTGAGAGATGTGCCCCTCCCCTTAAACTTGGGTGGATCTTTGTGACTGCCTTGACTAAGGCAGTATGGCAAAAGTGATGCTATGTGATTCATGAGGTTGGGCTACAAAAAGCAATTCAGCATCCACCAGGCTTTCTCTGGGGATGTTCATACTTGAGAACCAGCTGCCATGTTGTGAGGAAGCCCAAGCTACTTGCAGATGATCAAAGGCCGAGGAATCAAGGCTCCTGGTTCTCAGCTTTGGCAGAATTTCCAGCTACTTACCAGTCCCAACTAGCCAGCTGTGTACAAGCTGTATGGGAGATGAATCCTTATGTCTCAGGTTGAACTGCCTCAGATGACACTACTTGGTAAGAAACAAATCTTCCTTGCCTCCACCTGCTCTAAGGCAGATTCATGAACAATATTAATGATTGTCATTATTTTAAGCCTCGACATTTAGGGGTATCTTATTGTGCAGCCAGCCAGCAATGACTGTAACACCTACTAATTGTGACCGGAATTCCAGGTGGCAGAGGAAGCAGTGGCAAGGCTGAATCACTATGCTTTGAATTCAGGAGTTTCTGGATTTTGTCTTAGGAAAGTTCCATGGCCCCCAGCCTAAGGCTGGGTTAACACTGTGACCTTGGGGGACCTCAGCACAGCAAGTCTGACTTAGTTGGGTATAAGAACTATGACATGCATTCTCTATCCTAAAGGAGTTTGTAATGTCTTTGGGACAATAAGACTTGCAAATTCCAAGTTTAGGCAATGTCCCCAGATACCATTGTTGTAGGTCAAATGCTGGTGAACACAAAGGACCACAGAACTTGAGAGAAGGGCATGTTAGCGGTTGGTCATATGACGAGGTGACACTGGCAGCCACCAAAAGCTGGGGAAGAGCCGGGCATGGTGGTGCACGCCTGTCATCTCAGCACTTTTGGGAGGCTGAGACAGGAGAATCGCGAGTTCAAAGCCAGCCTCAGCAATGGCGAGGCGCTAAGCAACTCAGTGAGACCCTGTCTCTACATAAAACCCAAAATAGGGCTGGGGATGTGGCTCAGTGGTTGAGTGCCCCTGAGTTCAATCCCTGGTACCAAAAAACAAACAAACAAAAAAAGCTGGGGAAGCTGCTCATTTGGGGAAGGTGACGGGTTTGGTTGTGAACATGTGTGAGGAAGTCATGGGAGGGGCAGCAGTGGGTGGAGAGAGTGTGGAAGGAAGAGTTTGGGGTTCTGGACCCAGACCTCTGTGACAAACCCCCAGTGTCAATTGATATGTCACAGTCATCCTTCAGTATCCATAGGAGATTGGTTCCCCCATAGACACCAAAATTCCTGGATGCTCAGATCCCTTATAGAATGGCATCGTATTTGCATATAACCTATGCAATCCTTTCTTACACTTCAAGTCATCTCAGATTACTTCTAATATCTAACACAGTGTAAATGCTATGTAAATAGTTGTTATGCTGTATTGTTTGGGGAATAATGACAAGAAAAAAGTCTGTACATGTTCAGTACAGATGCAAATATTTTTTCATATTTTCAATCCATGGTTGGTTGAATTCATAGATGTAGAACCCTCAGATAAGGAAGGCTGACTCCAGCAGTAAGGGTGCCAGGTAAATTATAGATCACCTAGTTAAAGCTGAGTTTTAACCAGGTGTGATGGCACACACGTGTAATCCCAGTGGCTCAGGAGGCTGAGGCAGGAGGATCGCAAGTTCAAGGCCAGCTTCAGCAAGGGCGAGGCCCTAAGCCACTTAGCTAGACCCTGTGTCTAAATAAAAAATAAAAAGGGCTGAGGATGTGGCTCAGCAATTATGCACCCCTGGGTTCAATACCTGGTACTAAAAAAAAGTTAGGTTTGAGATTAACCAGTGAATAATTTTTAGTATAAGTATGTTCCAAATAGTGTGTAGGTGGGGGCCGAAATGTCCTGAAGTCTTGTGACAATGTAGGCTCTGGATCAAAAGCCTTGTGTGGGTGGGTGTGACCCCAGCTCTGCCATGGGTCACAGTGGGACCTTGAGGGAGCCACTGTCTTATCTTTGAAACGGACATGCCTGGAATCATATAGCCCATTTGTTTTGGGGTCTGGCCTCTCATGCTCAGTATTAAGATGATAAAGCCAAGCCTCATCTGTAAAATGGGAATAACAGTGGCTCTTCCATCACTGGGAAGGGGGGACAGAGTGGTGAGTTTTATGCAGTGGATGAGATCATGTGTATAAAGTGTTTCCTACCACCAGGCGAGCAGCACGTGTGAAGTTAAAATGTGATGTTTTTCTTTGCAGTGCCAAAGTGCTATGGCTCATAGGAAACCGTTTATTAAGCAACAGACGTCTCTATGCTTTTGTGGGTAAGGCTGTGTGTGGGGGAGTAGGGGTGTGGAAAGATAAAGAAGCCACTGGCCTTGTCCCCCAGGAACGGGAACCTGGTGTCCAGCCAGCAGTCCTAGACGAATCCCACTACCCACTGCGTTCAACACCCACAGTTCATAACATTGCAAAATGAGGGTCGAGGCTTCATTCTCCCTTCCTCGGCATCTTTGCAGGCAGGTTTTTAATTTTAAGCAGGACAAAACTCATCAGGTACTTGAGGCTCCTGGGGGGCAGCTAATGCTTCCTGTCAAATGCTCACCCTGGGGTGCTTTGTTACCCTGACACCTCCCGAACTCAGAGTCAGCCGCAAATTGCAGGACAAAATTCTTATGCTGCAAGTTTATTGCATATTCATAGAATTTAGGCCATTAGGCGACATTAGCTTGTGTTTTTTTTTTTTTTTAACTTTTTATTGAAGTATAACCTACATTCAGAGAAGTGCGCACATCCTGTGTTCAGCTTCATACATTTTTGCAAGCTGGATGCACTGTGTATAAGAGACCCAGGAGGGAGCACAGAACAGAAGCAGCCCCAAGGAATCCCTGTCAGGCCCTCTCCCAGTCACTGCTTCCCCCAAGGCAGGGGTCCCATCTTACATGGAGAGTTCCTTTGGAATATACAATCCATTCACTTTTGTGTACTCTTCCATGTGTGACGATTCCACTATTTGTTTATCCATGATTGATAATCCATGAGCTTTTGGGTCGATTAGCTTTGCTAAGAACATTCTAGAACATGCATTTTGGGGGATGCATGTAACTTTTCTTTGGGGGTGTACCTAAGGGTGAAGGAAAGGGAAGATGTACGTTCACCTTTGCTGAATAAGGGCAAATCGTTTTCCATACCATCAGCTTTTCTTTTTTTCTTTTTTTTTGGTAGTGGGGGTTGAACTCAGGGGCGCTTAACCACTAAACCACATCCCCAGCCCTTTTTTATTTTTAATTAGAGACAAAGTCTTGCTGAGTTGCTTAGGGCCTCACTAAGTTGCTGAGGCTGACTTTCAACTTGTGATCCTCCTGCCTCAGCCTCCCGAGCTGCTGGGATTATAGGCATGCGCCACCATGCCCAGCTTTTTTTCTTTTTTCTTTTGGTACTGGAGATTGAACTCAGGGGCACTCGACCACTGAGCCACATCTCCAGCCCTATTTTGTGTTTTATGTAGAGACAGGGTCTCACTGAGTTGCTTAGCACCTCACCGTTGCTGAGGCTGGCTTTGAACTTGCGATTCTCCTGTCTCAGACTCCCAAAGTGCTGGGATTACAGGCGTACGCCATTACACCCAGATTTTTATTCCTGAGACTCAATCTATCAAAGAAAAGACAAAATATAGTTAAACCTAATGTTTGTTTTTCACATTCTAAGAAATTAGCAATGTAAAAGTGGATCAAGAAAGATAATTTTCAACTTTAACCTGTGTGATGAAAAGCTTTGGAAGTATATTGTAAAAGGGACTTGTTCTACCTACTCTGCCAATTCCTTCTGTCATAAGTTTATGATTCATCCTTCTGGAAACAGGGCCTAAAATACAGATTTAACATTGTCAGTGAATTTTTCATTGCTGTAACAGAAAACCTAAAGCTGGGTGATTTGTAAAAGAAAGAGGTTTGTTTGGGCTCACAGTTGTGGAAGCCCAAGAGCATGTCACTACCATCTGCTTGGCTGCTGATAAGGGCCTCATATTATTTCAACTCATGGTAGGAAGCAGGAGAAGTGAGTGAGTGCAGAAGAGAGAAAAGGAGGCTGAACTCTAGTCATAGCTAACCCAGTCCTGTGAGAAAGGGATTAACACTTCCCTGAGGGCTCTGCCCTCATGACCTAAATCCCTCCCACTAAGCCCCGCCTCTCAACACTGCCACATTGAGGACCAATCCTCAACCTGAGTTTTGATAGGCACAAATCATATTTAAACTCTAGCAAAAGTGCACCCCGGGAGCCGGGCGCAGTGGCACACACCTGTCATCTCAGCACTTAGGGAGGCTGACACAGGAGAATCGCGAGTTCAAAGCCAGCCTCAGCAATGGCGAGGCGCTAAGCAACTCAGTGAGACCCTGTCTCTACATAAAACACAAAATAGGGCTGGGGATGTGGCTCAGTGGTTGAGTGCCCCTGAATTCAATCCCCAGTCCCCCCCAAAAAATGCACCCTTGCTAAAAATGCTGATTCTGATTCAATAGGTCTGGGTAGAACTTGAGATCAGAATAAATTGCAGGGTGTTCAAGCTGCTGGCCCAAGGACCATCCTTCAAGTAGCAAGGACCACTCATTGGAAGTCTGTGAGCCTGTTCTGGTCACCTTGCCACCCTAACCTAGCCCACCTGCTGTACAAACATGGATGGGTTATCTACCCATAAGCTCTGGGGACAGAAATGGGGAAGAACTTGCAGCACAGCAGCGTGGCAAGAAAGCAGCAGAAGCGTTGGGTTCTGGAATCTAGGAACAATGACAGTGTCCTGGTGTAGCTTTCCTAGTTGTGTCACCTCAAGTAGGATACCCACCCTTTCTGAGCTTTTGTTTCCCCTTTGTCAAACACAGTCATAAGACCTGCACGCAGAGGGTTGTGGGAAGCCCTCTGGAGACAAACCCACCCTGGGTTGCTGATGAGGCTGGCTGTCATTATTCCTGATGTGATCTTAGATCATTTTTGTAACCAGGTGGGACAAAAATACATACAATCATGCAAGTATCTGCACCTACAAAAAGTTATAGCTTATATCAAAGAGTTCATCACCCAGTAATGCAGTTAAAAACAGGGTGTTCCAATAAATACAATAATTGCCAAGATGGGTGCACTGGCACATGCCTATAATCCCAGCTGCTCCAGAGGCTGAGGCAGGATGATCACAAGTTCGAAGCCAGCCTCAGCAATTTAGCGAGAACCTAAGCAACTGAGTGAGATCCTGTCTCAGAATAAAAAATAAAAAGGGCTGGGGATGTGGCTCAGGGGTTAAGCACCCCTAGGTTCAATCCCTGGCACAAAAACAAAATTGCAGAGAGAGAGAAGGAGGAGGAGGAGGAAATTAACTTTGTAGGGAATCAGAGAAGACCTTACAGAAAAAGGGAAATGGTTTTTTAAAAAATTTATTTATTCTACTCATGTATACATGACAGAATGTATTTTGATTCATTGTACACAAATGGAGCACAACTTTTCATTTCTCTGGTTGTACATGATGTAGAGTCACACCATATGTGCAGTCATACATGTACCTAGAGCATTGATGTCCATCTCATTCCACCATCTTTCTCCTGTCCCCATGTCCCCTTCCCCCTCTCTCCCGTTTGAACAAAGTTCCTCCATTCTTCCCATCCCCTCCCCCATTATGGATCAGCATCCACTTATCAGAGAGAACATTTGGCCTTTGGTTTTTTGGGATTGGTTCACTTTGCTTAGCATGATATTCTCCAACTCCATCCATTCACCTGCAAATGCCATAATTTTATTCTCTTTCATTGCTGAGTAATATTCCATTGTGTATATATACCACAGTTTCTTTATCCATTCATCCATTGAAGGGCATCTAGGTTGGTTCCACAGTTTAGCTATTGTGAATTGAGCTGTTATAAACATTGAAGTGGCTGTGTCACTGTAGTATGCTGTTTTTAAGTCCTTTGGGTATAGACCGAGGAGTGGGATAGCTGGGTCAAATGGTGGTTCCATGCCAAGTTGTCTAAGGAATCTCCATAGTGCTTTCCAGATTGATTGCATTAATTTAAAGTCCCACCAGCAATGTATGAGCGTGCCTTTTCCCCTGCTTCCTCGCCAACACTTGTTTATGTTTGTGTTGCTGATAATTGCCATTCTGACTGGCGTGAGATGAAATCTTAGAGTAGTTTTGATTTGCATTTCTCTAATTGCTAGAGATGTTGAACATTTTTTCATATGTTTGTTGATCAATTGTTTATCTTCTTCTGAGAAGTGTCTGTTCAGCTCCTTAGCCCATTTATTGATTGGGTTGTTTGGTTTTTTGGTGTTCAGTTTTTTGACTTTTTTTTTTTTGGTACTGGAGATTGAACTCAGGGGCACTCGACCACTGAGCCACATCCCCAGCCCTATTTTGTGTTTTATGTAGAGACAGGGTCTCACTGAGTTGCTTAGCGCCTCGCCGTTGCTGAGGCTGGCTTTGAACTCGGGATTCTCCTGTCTCAGCCTCCCAAAGTGCTGGGATTACAGGTGTGCGCAATCGCACCCAGCTTTATGATCACTCAAATAGATCAGTGCTCTATCTGATGTGTGTGTGGCTAAAATTTGCTCCCAGAATGTAGGCTCTCCGTTCACCTCATTGATTGTTTCTTTTGCTGAGAGGAAGCTTTTTAGTTTGAATCCATCCTG
>PVHX01023754.1:0-25321 GCA_004024805.1 Geosciurus inauris
GAGATGAGTCCTGCTGCTCCTCTCCCAGCATCGTGGACTCTGCCTTTTGTCCAGGGGCTTGAGTGACACCACTGCCGTGAAGTACAATACTGGTCCAATTTTATGTCACCCTGTTTCTTAAAAAGAACAAACTTAGGGCAAAAAGAATGACTGGACTGCTCAAGAATTTCATCCCAGGATCTCATTTGAGAGAAGCAAGCTAAAGTCCACACTGATGCCAAAGAGCAAAGTTGTGCGGCTGGGCACACAAACCAGAGCCTGGTGGTGGCCAGAGCAGAGAGCGAGGCCAGGGCTAGGACAGTGGGGAGGACTGTTCAAGGCAGGTCCTGGTCCAGGCTCAACTGGCAGAGCCAGACATGGGGCTTGCACTAAGTGCAAAGTCAACAGCCCCCCAGGAGCCATCTGGCAGACGGTGAGCCCCCACAGACCTGCTGGCCTGGTATGAGTACTGTGAGCACCCTCTGCTGTGGGCATGTTGAATCCCTGACCCTAGTACCTCAGAATGTGACTACATTTAGAGAACGGTCTTTGCAGAGGTGGTTAAGTTAAATGAGGCTATTAGGATGAATGAAAAAAACTGTGGTATATATACACAATGGAGTATTACTCAGCCATAAAGAAGGATGACTTTATGACATTTGCCAGGAAATATATGGATGTGGAGACTATCATGCTAAGAGAAATAAGCCAGTCCCCAAAAACCAAAGGTTGAATGTTTTCTCTGATGTATGGATACTAACCCACAATGGTGGGGGCGTATAGAAGTTCAGTGGATTGAACAAAGGGGAGTGAGGGGAAGGGAATGGGGTAGGAGTGGGAGGACAGTGGAATGGACCTGGCCTGACTTTCCCATGGACACGTGCATACACCACTGTGAGTCCCACCACCGTGAACGTCCACAAGACTGGGGTGCTAATTAGAATAAGATCCATTCCATGCTGTGTAATTACATCCAAATGGACTCTACTGTCAGGTGTAGCTAAAAAGAACCAATAAAAAAGAATAAATTGGCATGGTCAAGAATTTGCATATATGCAAATTGAGGCTGTTAGGGTGGGCCCAGCTGCGGAGAGGCGACCAGGACAGACTTGCAATGGGTGAGACCACAGGAAGACACAGGGTGAGGGTGGCGAGGGAGGGAGGCTCAGGAGAAACCAGCCCTGCCCAGCCTTGGGCTCAGGTTCCACCTCCAGAATTGAGAGGAAGGCACATTTCTGATGTGGAAGCCACCACGTCTGTGTGACTTTGTTGTGGCAGCCCTGGCCAGCCAGCCACCCGGTCATGTGCCTGGACCCAGTAGGTGGACCTGGTGGAGTCTGGGTGCAGGGGCACACAGGGCGTACATGGCCTGTGGATGTGGGTGCTCACTCTGCAGGATGTCTGCGCCTGAAGACCGTGGGGGGTTGAAGCTGCCTGCGGGCTGGGGTCCGTCTCGGGCAGTTCGCGGGCTGCGGCACGGTGCTTGCTCACGCGCCTCTGGCCCTGTGCTCATCGCCCACCCTTTCCCTGCCGCTCACCTTCGTGCGTGCCATCCTGTCTCCCCAGGCTGCGTCCCTGTGCCCCGCGTGGTCTCTCACAAGGGCCTCTTCTCCCTTCTTGTTGAGTGGACAGTGAATGAGTGCATTGTTGTCTTGAAAGCCGGTCATTCAGAATGGTTGTATTACTTGGACTTTTTTTGAGTTGAGGTAAAATACGTATAACAAGACTTGAAATATCAACCATTTTAAGTGTACAGTCCACGGTGTAAATGACATTCCCAATGCCGAGCAGGCATCACCTCTGTGTATTTCTAATTCTTCCCTCACCCCAAACAGCTCTGCTCATGAAGCAGTACCCCCCATCCTTCCCCACTCCGCTTCTGGTAACTTCCAGTCTACTCTATGAATCTGTCTATTCTGGACATTTCCTATGTAGTCCATCTTTTTGCAACTGGCTTTCTTCTCTTAGTGAGTTGTTTCTAGGGTTCGTCTTGCTGTACCATACATCAGGACATGATCCCTTTTTAGGGCAGCATAGTGTTCCCCGTATGGCTGCATCTTGCACTGGCCATCCACCGTCCGTTCAAGAACATGGGCTGTTTCCACCTTTGGGTTGCTGTGAGCTTTGCTGCTGTGACTGCGTGTGTGCACACCTTTATGTCCATCCTCAGACCTGCAGGGTGGATCTGAGGAATGGAATCACAGGGTCTCGAGGGACTGCATAGTGCTTTCCCCAGGGGCCGCAGGGCTGCTTTCCTAGGTCCCTGCCGGTGTCTTCAGTTCTTTTGGTCACAGCAGGTCTGCTCTGGGAAGGGGCAGCTCTGGTGCTTTTAGTTTGCATTTCCCAGCTGACTCCTGGCGTCAGCATCTTGTCCTGGCTCAGTGGCCATTCGTACATCTTCCTGGGGAAACTTCCATTTAAGCCTTGTGTCCTTTTTTGGGTTGGGTTTGTCCTTTTGTTATTGAACAAAATGGTTGAAAGTTAAAAGACAAGTGTGTGCTGTTTACAAGGGTGGATGCTCCTGCACTCGGCTTCCTAGGCAGCCTCTGTTGGCCCTGGGTGGACAAGGTTCTGTTAATCATCTGTCCCTTCTGCTTTCTTCCATTTTTTCCTAGTGCTCACATTTCAGATGCAACCTCAAATGGGAGTCCAAGAAAGAACCAAACTGCACAATTTCACTTTGGAACCTCCTACAGCTCAAGCATTTAAAGTGCATTTTTAAAAGTCAGGACTGGAGTGTCCGTTTGTGTAACATGGACCCTCTTACCCAGTGGCACTGTCATGCAAACGCTCCTGGCCAGGCTTTTCCAGCGCATCTTGGCAGGGGAGCATGAAGCAGGGCTTTGAACACAAAGAGGCAATGGCTTCTGGGTAAATCTGAACAGTCAGCAGCTCTAAGGGCCAGAGAGCCCAGTGGAGCTGTGGGGCCCAGGGACAGGTGCCGTGTGCCCACCTGCCAGGTGCCGGGCCAGGCAGCGCTCCCTGCACAGCCCTGGGCGTGGCGTCCTCAGCTGGCGCGGAGGCGTCGGGGCACAGGGCTCCAGTGGGATGTTGAAGCCTACCGAGAGTGCCTTGGCGCGGGGCGCACGCCCTCCGCTCTGCCTGTGGGGATGGGTGGCACCGGCCTTCCACAGACGTGTTCTTCCTTAGGACTCTTAAGGAAAAAATCTGCGATGACCTTTAGGCCCAGAAGCAGTTCATCATTTTCTTTCTCTGCCCAAATTGGATGTGTTCTGACTTTTAACATCCTGCCTCTCCCAGGAAGGACTTTGATCCTTCTGACCCTTGGGGAAGCTTTTTGGAATCACTCGCCAATACGGTTTCCCCTCCCCATTCATGCCCCGCCCCTCCCTGCTGTCCCCTTTCCTGAAAGAGGCCACTTTTTCGCTGTTTCCTTCCCTTAAAAAAGAAAAGGTTTTCTTGAGGTACCACTGACATGCGATTGGAATGTACTGAACAGAACCATTTGATAAGTCCTGACCCACGTACAGGAGTGTGCGACCATGACCGTCATCAGAACGACCACTCCCCCTCCCCGTGCCCCTTGTCAGCCTGGCCCTCCACCCACTCACCTGTCCCCATCAATCGGTGCCCCTCCTCAGTGTGGCATGGACACGGTGGTACAGGGAACACCCCTCGCTCAGGGTTCTTCTGCCCCACATTCTAGTTGTGCGCTCCGTCCGTGTGGTGGTAGGTGTCGTGGTTTGTTGCTGGGCACTGGTGTGGACCTGCCGCCATGTCCTCGTTTATTGTTGACGGGCGTCGGGCGGGTTTCCAGCTTTGGGCTGTTACAGACGAAGCTGCTGTGGACATTGTGTCCAACCTCGGTGTAGGTCCGAGCCCTCGCTGTCTTGGAGGAACACCTGGGGACGGAGCCCTCGGGTCATGCAGGCGTGTACTTAGCTGTTCGCCAAAGTGGCAGAAGCAGGTTACCACACTTCCTGTGCCAGAGCTCCGGCTGCCCACCCGCTCACCGACACTTGGTAGGTCCAGTCTCTGTTTTCAGACCTTCCGACTAGTATGACATAACTCACTTTGGTTTTAGTTTGCATTCCCTGCGACATGGGGTTGAGCTTATCTGCCATCGGTGATCCCAGCTACCTGGGAAGGCTGAGGCATGAGGTCGGCAGGTTTGAGGCCAGCCTGGGCTTGAGCCCTGTCTTTATTTTTTTTTAATTTTTTTTAGTTGTTGATTGACCTTTATTTATTCATTTATTTATATGCGGTGCTGAGGATCGAACCCAGTGCCTCCCACAGGCAAGGCAAGTGCTCCACCACTGAGCCCTGAGACCCAGTCTTAATTTTTTTTTTTTAAACAAAAAAGATAAGAGTGTAGCTCAGTGGTAGAGCACTTGTCTACCACATGAGAGGCCTTGGGTTCAATCCCAGTATCACACAAAAATGAATAAGAAAGATCTGAAATATTTAAAAAATAAAACAAACTGTTTACTTTCTTCCTGATTTCTGAAGGTGCTTGGTATTTCCTGGGTGCGAGTTCTGCCCGAGATGCACGACGTGCAGATGTCGTCTGTTCTGTGGCCGGCCTTTCACTGTCCTCGCTGTGTCTTTTCAAAGGCAGCAGTTCTGAGTCTGATGAAGGCCCACTTGTCATCGTGTTTCTCTTGTGGCATGGAGCACTGTCGTCCCATCTAGAGACGGTCGCCTAGCGTCTCAAGGTCATCATGTTTCCTTCTGGAAGTCTTAGAGTTTCCCGTCTTGCATTAGGTCTCTGATCCATTTTGAGTTAATTTTCTTACATGGTGACGGGGGTTTGGCATTTGTTCTGAGTTCGAGCCTAACTTATTGGAAAGCCTCCTTTCTGCACTGAATCCCCTTTACTTCTGTCCATGTACAGAAGGGTCCGTGTCTTCACTCCCTGCCCCGAGATATCAATCTGCTCACCCAGACCGTGGCCCCATCGGTGAGGCTCTGGGTAGTCTTTGAGTTGGGAGTGCCCGTCTTTCAGCTTTGTCCTTGTTTCAAAGTTGCTGTGGCTCTTCCAGGTCCTCTGCATTTCCATCAACATTTCAGGATCTGCTTGCCAATTCTACAAAAATACTGCTGGAATTTTGATTGAGATTGCATTGAGCTGGTGGATTTAATTTTTCTGCAAGGAAAATTGCTGTCTTAACAAATCTTCCATCTAGTTAAGACTTTGATTTCTCTCAGCAGTGTTTTCTGAGAGTAAAAGCAATGTTTCTCTTCTGTGTATGGATCTTAAACACCTTTTATCATATTGATCCTTAAAAATTTCTTATTTTTATAATATTATAAATAGTTCCAATTATGTGATGCAAGGATATGGAAATGCAATTTATTTTTCTCTGTTGATCTTTCTTCCTACAACCTAGATAAACTCAATAGTTCCACTAGCTTTCTTGTAGATTCCAGAAGATTTTCTAGTTGCACAACCATGTCACCTGTGAAAAACCATTTTTTCTTTTCTTTTCTAACCTCATTGGAATGCCTAACCCCCCACCCCCCTTACCTATTGGCTGGCAGGAGCCTCTAGGACAATATCGCATGGTGTGTGGCTTTGTTATGGGTCTTCTGTTCTCACATGGAGGAATCCAGTTCCTTTCACAGGCCGTGGGACCCTCTGTTTCTCCTTGCTTCTCCCTTGGACGGTGTTTTCTTTAAAGAGCTTGTCTGTTTCATCCAAGATACTGAATTTATTGGCATAAAGTTTTTCTTAACACCGCCTTACCCTTTTGATCTCTATAGGTGTGGTGATGCCATTTCTCTTGTTGCTGATACAGATATTTCACATCTTTTCTCTCTTTTCATTTCCTCATCACTTTGGCTACAGGTTTGTGGATTTTATTTATTTTCCCCAAGAGTCAGGTTTCGTTGTGTTATTTCCTGTTGTTTTGTTCCTGTTCCATTGATATCTGCAGTGTCTACTGCTTCCTTTCTTCTGCTCACTTTGGGTTTCTGAGGGTGGCCTGAGAGTGTTTCGCTCTTCCACTTTATCCTTTCTCTGATGTTGGTGTCACTGATATAAATTTCTAGGTGCTGTTTTGGCTCCCTCTCTCCGTTTTTTTTTTTTGGTACGAGGGATTGAACTCAGGGGCACGCGACCACTGAGCCGCATCCCCAGCCCATTTTGTGTTTTATGTAGAGACAGGGTCTCACTGAGTTGCTTAGCACCTCGCCATTGCTGAGGCTGGCTTTGAACTCAATTCTCCTGTCTCAGCCTCCCATGTTTTGATATGCTGTGCTTTAGTGTTCATTCAACACAAACTACTTCCTGATTTCCCTGTCTTCTTTTCTTCTTTGCGGTGCTGGTGGTGGAACCCGGTGCTGGTGGTGGAACCCGGGCTGCACTCACTCCTGCTGTGCTGCGGAGCCACACCCAGCCCCCTTCTTCCAGTTTGAGGTTTTTTTTTGTGACACCCTGTGTTTGGGTTGTTCCCTTTTTGCACGTGGGCATCCAGTTGTCCCAGTGTTGAGCACCGTTTGCTGAAGTGTTTTCTTCATTTCCTTAGCCACTGGCTTGCCTTTGCTCCTTTGTGGAAGGCTGGCTGGCGTATTTGGGGATCTGTTCCTGGACTCCTCTGTCCCATCCATCTCTGTGTCTGCTCTTTCACCAGCAACCTGGATTCTTGAAGTCACGTGGTCCTGATTCTCAGTTGCTGTCTTCCAGTGTTGCATTGCTGCTAGGAAACTTTAGAATCATCTTGTTGATATTCACAAAATAGCTTTTTAACGTTTTGATTGGGGTTTTGTTGAATATGCAGATCAAGTTGGAAAAATCTAACATCCTAAGAGATATGAGTTCATAATCCATGCACATGGAATATCTCTCCGTTTCTTTGGAATTTCTGTCATCATAATTCTGTAGTTCTCTGCACATATGTCCTGTATGCATATTTTGTTAGATTTATGTGTAGCTGTTTGAACTTGGTGCTATCGTAAGTGCTGCAAACTTACGATGAATATTAAATTTCAAACTCCAATTGCTCACTGCTGATCTATAGGAGAGTAGCTGACTTTTATATTTGAGCCTCAGATTATGTGACCATGTTATAATCACTTACTAGTTCCAGGAGGCTTTTTGTTGATTCTTTGGGACTGTCTACATGGACGTGCAGGACATCTGCAAGGAAGGCAGCTGTATGTCTTTCTTCCCAACCTGTGTGCCTTTTGCTTCCAAGTGTCCTGCCACACCAGCCGAGGAGGGGACCCCTTGCTTTGCTCCTGATCCTAGGGGAGGGTGTGCAGCATCTCACCATGAAGCCTGGTGTTACCTGCAGATTTGGCATCTCACCATGAAGAACGGTGTAACCTGCAAAGTCCTTCATCCTGCAGAGGAAGTTCCCCTCTGTCCCTCATTCACCACCTTTTCTCCTGACTGCTTGTCTTCGGCAGTCTGGTTCTGGTTTGTCTTGGGATTGTTTTCTTCATGTTTCTTGTGCTTAGGATTCCCAGAGCCTCTTGATCTGTCAGTTTATAAGTTTCATCAAACTGGGGTTTTCCACCATTATTCCTTAACAGCCTTTTCTTCTCCGTGTTGTGCCCCCACCCCCACCCCTCTGCTTCTTTGGGCGGTTTCTGCTGCTGTTGCTTTGTGTTACTGACTACCCATGATCTCGCCCAGTGTCCTGTAGGGTCTCATCTAGACGGCTGACTTATTCTGTAACGTGTATTTCCCACGTCTCGACTTCACGTCTATCTTTCCTCCAGCATCTTGAACACACGGCTATCCTCGCGGTTGCTGCTTAATGCTCCTCTCTCAGTTCTGCCACCTGCTTCTTGTGGGTGAGTTTGCGTAGTCCATCTGTGCCTCCCTGGGTCATATTTCCAAGCCTCTTTGACTGCCTGGTGGTTTGCATGGGATGCCAGGATTGTGTTCTGCCTGCTGGGTGAGCGGGTGTTTTCATGTTCCTGTAAATATTTTCCACCTTTGTTCTGGGAGGTGGTTAAATTATTTGGAAGCATCTGGTCACTTTGGGTCTTGCACTTCCGCCCATGGGGACCACAGTAGCGTTTAGTCTAGTGCAGCACATGTGAATGCTCTGCCCAATGCCCTGGGGGTGATGGGGCTTCACAGTCGGCCTGGTGGTGACAGGCACTGTTCCTGGCCCTGAGTCCCCGTGGCTGTTCTCTGTAACTCCTGTGAGTCCTTGCACTGATGCTGTCTGCACACCTCTGCAGCTCTCCGTCTGCAGCATCCTGCGCTGTGGACTGCAGTCACCGTGGCTGACCTGGCCTTGTAGCTGTCACCTCGGCTTAGGGCCATCAGCACCCCCGCCAACTTGCAGTGCTTCCAGCTCCAGGCTACATGCTGAGATCGTCCCAGGCTTACTCTGTCTGTCTCTCAGCCATCGCCATCCCTCAATGGTCTAATGCCCAGTGTCTTGAAAGCCATTGCTTGATGTTTTGTTTTTTTTTTTTCCTTGATTTGTTTTTCCTTTTAACCGCTCAAGGTAAGGATGATAAATGCAGTCCTTATTTTTCCATCTTGGCTGAAAGCAGAAGTTATGGCACTTTTTAGAAAGTAGCTCCACAATCTTACTTTAAAAGGGTGAAAAAATCTACAACAAAATCAATCACAAAAAAGGAGTGTGGGTAGAAGGCTAGAACTCAAACTTCCTTCAGATTCTGGCCTTGGGTTGCTGTGGCTCCACTTTCTTTTCATATATATGTGTGTGTGTGCGTGTATGTGTGTGTGTGTATATATATGTGTGTGTGTGCGTGTATGTGTGTGTGTGTATATATATGTGTGTGTGTGCGTGTGTGTGTGTGTGTATATATATGTGTGTGTGTGCGTGTGTGTGTGTGTATATATATGTGTTAGTTGTAAGTGGACATAATACCTTTTGTTTTTATTTTCTTGTGGTTCTAAGGATCGAACCCAGTGCCTAACGTGTTAGGCAGACGCCCTGCCACTGAGCCATAATCCCAGCCCTCTACTTTCTGACAGTAACCTGAGAGAGATGTTCCACAAGAACCTACATATGTGTTTCCGTTCTTAAATGTCTTTCATCAGCTGAACTTACCCACTGTGACATCCTGCAGAGGGACCGCTAGTTGCAGTGTGTTTTAGAAAGTTTTCATCTCAAGCAGCCAATTATGCAGCTTTGGCCCCATTGGTGCATCTTAACTATTTAAACTGGATGTTTCTGATTTTCATCTCAGCTGTTCCGGGACAGGTCCTCATGGGCAAGGGGACATGATCTGGAACTCAGCAAAACCAGTAAGTTCAGAAGTCAGTTTGTTCTGTGAGTAACGTATAATTCTTTAAACAGAAAATAATTGGTTCTAATGAAATTAATGGAAAAAATTAAGCTTGTTTTTGAGACAGGGTCTTGCAATGTTGGCCCGGGCTGACCTTGTACGTGGTATAGTAATCTTCTTGCTTTAACCTCCTGAGTAGCTGGGACCAGGTACACACCACTGTGCCCAGCTTAAAAAGAGCTTTTCTTTTATTCTATTTACTGAAAGATTGAAACCTTGGTATCTAATAAAAAACTTAAGGCTACCTTCTAGATGCTCTCTGTTAAATCAGCATATGACCTGACATCTTTTAGTGAACAGTGGGGTCCTCAAGGGAAGGTGGCCCTGGTCTCCATGTGGAAGAGATGTGTAGGCTGTTGGAGCAGGCCGCTCTCTGGTTCTGTCCTCAGGCTCATCATCTCGTCTGCTCACCTCCCTAGCTTTAATTTTGTGTGGTTGGGATTTGGCGATCTTGTGTGACTTGCTAGGAGCATTATTAAAAGACCGTGGTTCCCCGCCCCATCCCAGCTGTCCCAGAGATGGGATGTGCCTCTGCTGCCGTTGCTGAGTCTAGCCCTGGCCCCTCCCGGTGATTGGCCAAGTTCTATGCACGTTGCCCTTCCTTTCCCAGGAGTACACTTCTGCCCAGCGGCAGGATCCCTCCTTCACTTCAAAGGGGAAGGTGTGTGGGTGGGAAGGGATTAACAAGCTCAGGTGCGAGGCCCATGGTTCCTGACAGAAACATGACTGCTTCTGCCAAGGAGGGTGTGTGCGCGCACACACCTGCACACACCTGCACGTGCGAGTAGCATTTGTAACCATTCCAGAGATTGCAAGGAATCCAAGGCCTTCGTGGGAAGCCTTTGTTGGCTGACAACTATGGTAAGGCGAGGAGGTGAAAGGAGAGCCGGAGAAAATAATTAATGGATTTCCAAGATACCCAGTTCGTCATCCACAGACGATGGGTCTTCCTCCTCCTCTCTTGTGTTCTATGATTATTCACTAATGAAACGGACGCGACTGGTCGGAAGGCCTCCTCTTCCCTCCCCAATGTTGGGGCTAGCCTGTCTAGTCCTCGGGTCACTTCTGTGGCCTTGTAATTTGGGCCTGGGAGAGTTGGGGCAGGGTTGGGTGTGGCTCATGCAGAGCGCTTGCCCAGCTGTTCAAGGCCCTCAGTTCCATGCCCAGAACTGGAAAGAGAATGGGGGCTCATGGGGCCCGGCTTTGCCCTCTCCTCTCTCCTTGTGTTTCTACAGTGGTTGCTTGTTTGCCAGCCTCCTCTCACTAGACTGAGCCCCTCAGAGTGGAGAGAGGGCATGTTAGCTGTGTTGCCCAGGGGAGAACTGGCCTAGAGGCAGCCCAACTATGTTCTACCTAAGTGAGCTGAGCTTTTGCTAGCTTCAAACTCCTTGTCATCTACACAGTCACATGTTGCTTCTTAGGGTGATCTCATGTCTTTTTCTGTTCTCCACCACCACCGTTATATAGCCTGAGACTTGTAAAAAATCAGTTAGTCAGCTTTTTGTCATTGTGATGAAATACCTAGGAAAATCAACTTAAGGAAAGATTTTTTTTGGCTCATAGTTTCAGAGGTTTCAGCCCAAGGTTGGCCAGTCCATTGCTCTGGGCCCAAGGTGAGGCAGAATATCATGGTGGAAGGGCGTGGCAGGCACACCCTCTCCCTTGTGGTAGCCAGGAAGCCAGGAGAGGGGGCTGCCAGGGACAAGATGCACCTTTCCAGGGTGTGCCCCCAGTGACCTGCTACTTCCTTCAATTGGGCCCCACTTCCTGCAGCTTCCACCACCTCCCACTCAAGCCATCAGCTGTGAATCCCTCCATGGACCAAGCCTTCAGCACGTGAGCTTGGGGGACACTCTAGGGCCAAGCCTACTGAGTTCTTTATACTACCCCTCCCCAGATTCAAGGGTTCTACTGCAGTCCTGTCGATCAGTAGGCAACGGCGCCTTGCGGTGTCCACCCAGGGCTGTTGCCGAGGCATCACAGGCAGTCCTGCAAACATTAGCTCACGTGCTTCATGGAGACGAGTTTATTTTGAGATATGGCTGAGTCCTGTAATTTTCTGTGAAGTGATGGGTTTTGGAGCCAGAACTCTGGTGGCAGGTCCAGCCCAGGGAGGGGCAGGACTCGGGTTTCTCACTGACCAGACGATCAAAGGAGAACCAGCAGTCTTGGTAGAGAAATAAAGCTGGAATCCTTCAGCCAGGGTGGCGCCCAGGGCTGTGAATCTGACAGGAGGCCTGAGTTCCAGGCCTACAAATGACACTAAGTGTTTCCTGCTCCTTTGCCATTGGCTGCCCAGGGGGGCGCTGAGTATGGCGGCATGGCGGGAGTTTTCTGCAAATAAAGCACAACATGGAAAGCCAACTTTTGTATGAGTTTCTTTCTTTCTTTCTTTTTTTTTTGCAAATGCTGGAACAGAAGGTTGTTATTCCTTATTGCCTCTAAAATGCTAAAACCCAGTGAGATTTTTTTTTTTTTGATCCAAACAGCATTTATTCACTATTTTGGAGAAGCTAAGAGGCTGCAGAAACTCCGTGTGTGTCCTTACTACCCTGGAGTCCCGTGGGCGGGGCTTTCATCTGGGTGGGCGGGGCTTCTGCTGAGAAGAGCCTGGGCTTCACAGCTGGCCTCCGCCTGCCGCCCTGCAGCAGCGCGACCTCAGATGAGGACGGAGAAGACACGGAGCTTCTCCGTTCTCATCTGTGAGGTGGGACAGCAGCTAAGCAGAAGGACGTCGCGTGGACACAGATCAAGCACAGGCTCTGACACCTCCCATGTGGAGGGAAGCGGGGCTGTGGCTTCAGTGTTATCTTATTTTAAAGAATTAAGGAAAAGAAAGTAAGAACGTCTCAAGATAGAGGAGGCAGATTCTAGGTTGACCTTTTAAAATTCCTAGCCCCCACTGACCTCCAGGAACGCCACTCAACAACAGCAAGGTCTTCATATCACCAGAAGGTCGCAGGGTGGGGAGCCTGCTCTTATCTCTAGACAAGGACAGAACCAGATGAACCAGGGAAATGAGGAAAACCTTCTCCTCTGGCCTTCTAAGTGGAATAAAGCAGACACACTTCCTGAAGATCCTTTGGTGTCACCTTTTACAGCTACAAAAGTGACTAAAGGTTGAAGCCGTGACTTACCCACGGCCCCAGGTAGGGCTGAGCCGCGACATATTATCTGAAGCAAGGCTGGCTGTGTTCCCGTGAGAGGCAAGGGGAGAAGAGGCTGGGGGCTCTGCATGCTGCCCCAGCAGAGGGCTCTGTCCATCCAGCTGTGCTGTCCTCATTTCTGTGGCATTTCTCCACCTGCCAGAGGTGCGACAGATAGCATGGCGATTTTACTTTAGTCAAGGCCTCGCTCCTGGGCCAAGCACTGCGTGGTATTTGCAGAATCTGTTCAGTAACCGTTTTTAATCATGGATTTCACTGAAGGTCAGTTATTTCCTTTAACGACAATGAACTACAGGTTAAGCATGCCTAATCTGAAAATCCCAAATCCAGAATGCTCTGAAATCCAAAACTTTTTGAATGTCAACCTGATGCTCCAAAAGTTTTGGATTTCAGAACAATTTAGATTTGGCTTTTCAGATTGGGGATGGTCACTTGGCAGTGTCTGTACAAATGTTCTGAAATCTGAAACACTTCTGGTCCCAAGGCTCTGGGATGAGGGACACCCACCTGTGCAGCGCTGCACTGTCATCTGGGCTGAGCGTCTGTGGCCTCCTTGTGCTGGATGCTTCACCTTTGGCAAGAACCTCAGTGGCAGGGGGATGGTGCCTGAGTGGTCAAGTTCCTGACCAGGGTCACACGGCTAGCAAGTAGCACACCCAGGAGTCAGCCCTGTCCAATATGAGGCCTCCCGCAGTGCTCTCTGACAGGACCCAGGCCAGTACAGGTGACCCTCAATAGCCTTTCTGAGGACTACTGTTCTCACCTGCGCTTGGCCCTTGACAAAATGTTGGTAGGTTGGAATTTGTAGCCCCAAGAAGGTCTGCTTTTGGCCAAAGAGGCCAAGCAGCCTATGGAGAAGTCACCAGCAGAGACCTCTGCACCTCACACCTCACAGCACTGAGAGCGCAGCCCGGCCAGGAGTACATCATGCCCACTCTATGCCCTTGGAGTCAACATGACCATGGTTGCTACTGTCTGGGAGATGGTCACCTGCTACCCGGTGGAGAGACCACCACACACCATGCTGGGTAAGCAGCTCCCTGGCCTCCCCAAGGAGTGAGCGGGTGCCCCAGGGCTTCCAGTTCAGAAAGGAGCCCTAAAAACCTGTTTAAACACCCCAGGAGGGTCTGGGGTCGTGGCTCAGTGGTACAGCACTTGCCTAGCATGTGTGAGGCACTGGGTTCGATTCTCAGCACCACGTATAAATAAATAAAGATCCATTGACAACTTAAAAAAATTAAAAAAAAAAAACAACACCAAAAACCCAGGAGGTCAGCACATGCCTATAATCCCAGCTACTTGGAGCCTAAGGTTAGAGGATCTCAAGTTCAAGGCCAGCCTTAGCAACTCAGTGAGACCCTGTCTCAAACAAATGCCCTTTTTAAACCTCTCTATAATGCTGCAGAGCAAAGTGATGATTGACAAGAATGTAAAAACTTTGGAAGCAATAAGGTAAAGGCTCTAATGTTGACACTATTTTAATGACTTTCTTAGATAAATTGTAGAAGCACAGGAACTGAACTTACTTCACAATAGATAACATGTAAAGATTTTATTTGTGCTGTGGTCCTAATCAAGTGAGGTCTTTGACAATTCAGACGCAACCTTCCCTGGAGCTGTGGAATCCGGTGGAATGTGGAGGGTTGGAAAGGGTCTGTGGGGCTAGACCGGGCTCTGGGGTTTTGTTTTCATTATGCTGATCAGTTTCCCCCAACTGAACTGAAGTGTGAGGATATTTGAGCAGCAGTGCTGGCCTTTTCTGAAAGCAAGAGGGTAAAGAGCCTTAGACTCAATGTGCTGCCAAGAAGTCTCCACTGTGTTCTTGAGATTAATTACCTGCAGAAATAGAAGGAAGAAAATCCATTACAGCTTAAAGCAGTGATTCTGGCAGGATTTGAAAAGCACTGGGATCATATCATGGGGGAAACTCAGCCAGTCTAACAAATGGACGTTCTTGAGGGCGGATCAGACATTTCAGTTTTTAACTATTTGTATTTGAAGGCAAATGCTGAGGTGCGTGGGATTTTTTTGTTTGTTTTGTAAAATATGAAGATCAGGCTTTTTCCTATACAGATTTGACAATGCAATTAAAAGTCTGACTTTTTCATTTTTAATGAATTTTTAAAAATACCTTTATTTTATTTATTTTTATGTGGTGCTGAGGATCGAACCCAGTGCCTCTCATGTGCTAGGTGAGTGCTCTACCACTGAGCCACAACCCCGGCCCCTACCTTAAGCATTTTGTTAAGCACTACCTGTCCCTCCATCCACCCACCCATCCCTTCTATCCACTGAAGCTACAGCGATGCTGTGTTAAGCCATAGATTTTTAGAAGGAGGTAGCAGCCAGGCTGGACCTGCTCTGCATGGTGTTATACAATACTTATCTGAAATTCCAGCTTAAATTACAGATGCTAACTTTCCTTTCCAGTACTGTGCTGGCTTGGGTCCCATTGAGTATGCCCTCTCTAAAAGCTGCTGTAAGTGTAAACAACCCAGAGAGATAGTAGAAATCCGTGATTCTGAACACTGCAGATTCTGTTAGTCATCTTTCCATCACAGCACTAAAGTAGCTGGGATAATCAACTTACTAAAAAGAAGGTTTATTTTGGCTCATAGTTTTGAAGTTTCCCATTCATGATCAATTGGCCCAGTAGGCCAAGCGACTTTGGGCTTGTGGTAAGTCTTTCGGCCTCAAGCACACAGTGAAGCTCACCTTGCGGCCAGAAAGCAAAAAAAAAAAAAGAGGATGAGACTAGAGTCCCACAGTCCCCTTCAAAAGCACTTCCCCAGTGACTTAAGGGCCTCCCAGTAGGCCCTACCTCCCACAGGTGGTATTTTTTAATAGTGCCACCCAGGGGACCAAGTCTTTGATACATGGGCTTTTTGGGGACATTTACCATCCAAACTATAGCACCCTCATAACTTAAAAAATTATGTACTCAGGGTACCCCTGAGTACATTTTATCAATAAAATGCTAGTTCCTAATTACTTGTTCAATGCCAATTTACATAGCAGCACCTAGGAATTTCAAAGGAAATGTTAAATTCGGATTTACTTTGGTAATTGTTATTGGTAATAATAACATGGCTTACATTTGCACATTCACTGTATGTACAAAGTATATTCCAAGTGCTCTACATTTATCAGCTCACTTGACATTACCATAGCCCTTCAAAATAGATGCTGCTGTGTCCCTATTTTACTGGAAGAAAAATCGAGGTACCTAGAGATTAACCCGTTGGCCCTAGGTCACTTAAAAGCAGCCACGTTGGGATCTGCACCCAGGGTATGCCTCTTGCACCAGAGTTCTCCAGCACCCACTTTGCCCCGGAATGGTTCCCCACCTGAGACCTCCCTGCCTCCTCCAGGCCAGAGTCCCCAGGTGAAGCTGGCTTGCCGGGCTCCCCTGCTGCAGTTGCTGCTCAGCCCTGCCCTTCCCTTCTTTTGTTCACACCTGTGCAGATTATCTTAGGCTGTTCTATTGCTGCTCCTCCGAGGGCAGCCAGATATAAAACACCTTTTATCCTCCCACTTCTCTCTCCCAGTAGGTTCCAAAGCGGGGAAGCGGGGCCTGAAGCCGGGCCTCCTACTCTCCTCTTGGGGCCAAAGGACAAGCGGAGGAAATCCACAGACCTGCTGCCCTTTGCAAGAGTCAGGCAGCCGGAGGGGGTGTCTCTTCCCTGTGACAGCGATCTCATGGTCTAATGGCAACCAGTCCCAACAAGCAGAACTATGACCTCCCAAACTGGCAAAGCCAGCGCGGGGACCTTACCACAGTGGACCTCTCACAAAGCTGATTTGTAGGTTAACACTGAGCAAAGCCGCCGTTTTCAAGGTAGTTCTGTCATTGGAACACAGTATGGACTTGTGCGGCTGAATCCTCCCAGGATACAGAGCGCTGTAATCGCTCTCCAATTCCCCTGCGCCACGGCCCTCTCAACCCCTGGCGACCCCATCTATTCTCTATGGTTGTCCTTTGGAGAGTGTCACTGCATGGATTCCCATCCATGGATTCACTCACCTTTTGCTACTGGCTTCTTTCACTCTCGTAACACCTTTGAGACGCGCCCATGTGGTTCTGGGCAGCGTGGGTCACTTGCTGTTGCTCCGTGGTGCTCTGCTGTGCCGATGCCACACTCTGTCTGTTCACCAGTAGAGCCGTGGAGACAGATCTGTGTCTGGATGTGTTTATTTCTCTAGAGTAAGGACCTGGGAAGAGCTAGGTCTTGGGGAAGTGCTTGTTGCCTTTGTAAGAGAGCCAACCTGCCGTCCGAGGCATCAGACTGCCCTGTGTGCTGGACACTGGAGGAGGGTGTCCTTTGCTGGATAGTGGCATCAGTATTCTTTAACCATTCTAATGCTTGAATAGCATATCTTCAGTCTTTCTTTTGAGACGGGTCTCACCATCTTGCCAAGACTGAACTCCTGGGCTCAAGTGATCCTCCCACCTCTGCTTCTGAGCGTGGGGGTGGCCGGTGCGCACCTTCATGCACCTGCTCGCTCAGTTTGCCTTTCCACGGTGACTAATGATGTTGAGCATCTTTTCATGTTCAAGTCTTTTGCCTGTTTTTTCTCTCATCAATTTTAAATTGGGTTGTTGGTTGAGTTTTTTTTTTTAATATCTTAGTTTATGGCTTTGTATGTGGTGCTGAGGATCGAACCCAGGGCCTCACGCATGCAAGGCAAGCGCTCTACCACTGAGCTACAATCCCAGCCCTTGTTGGTTGAGTTTTAAAGCTCTGTGTGTGTCTTAGTCAACAGGGAGGGACAGGAGGAAAGGCATACCCAGGTACCCGCCAGTACTCCTGGCAGACAATGTGATTCTGCAGGAGCACAAAAATAACACGAGTTCTAGGAGAGAGGGAGAATGAGAAGAGGATATTTGCAAGCTTTTCGGGCTTCATAGTTTGATTTCTTTAAAGAGATATGCCTAGGATGTACTTTTTAAAAGACTTAGATGGAGTTGGAGATACAGTTCAATAGTAAAGTGCTTGCCTAGCATGAATGTGCCCTGGGTTTGATTCCCAGCACTGCAAAAAATAAAAAGTAATAAAATTAAGTTAGAAAAAGGACTTACACAATGCTTTCTTTGTAAGAGCCTGGCAAGTAATTATTATTTTGCAGTACTATTTGAACCCAGGGGTACTCTACCACTGAGCTATTCCCACAGCCTGCCCCTTGGCACTGCGGATTGAGCCCAAGGGTGCTCTACCACCAAACTCATCCCTAGCCTTTTTTATTTTTTTATTTTGAGACAGAGTCTCACTAAGTTGCTGAGGCCAGCCTTGAATTTCTAATTCTCCTGCCTCAGGTATGCACCACCATGTCCAGCTGAGCTTAGCAATTTTAAATGTACTTAGGTAGTTAATAAATAGATATTTAATATATGTCATTCTTTCTCAGAGTTACCACAGACACACTTAAAAAATATTTCTAGGTATGAAACAATTATCTGTTATTTATAGAGTTGACAGAGCATGCATATAGGGACCAACCCCTACATGATCCTGTTTTTCCAGATACAGTTAATGTCCCCATCTGTGTATTCACTTATCACTTTATGTATTTTTCAATTATACAATTTATCAACTTATTTTTAAAACCTGTGGATATGTCTCTTCACCATTAGAGAGCTTCTTATGAATAGGTGTGTGAATCAATCATCTTTATATCCCCATCATCTAATTTAATGCATGCTTTAAAATGATTATTTACCCATTTATTAATTAATTTACCAAATATTTATTGAGTTCCTATTATGCGTTAGGGACTGAAACGTAGAATAGTGAATCAGCAGAAAAGGTCCCCACTTTGTAGAACTTACATTTTATCAATCTTTCCTAATTCAGAGATTTAAAGCTATTGGTTTTCCTCAAAGCCCTGCTTTAGCTGCCTCTCATACATTTTGATACATTGTATTTTCATTATCTTTCAATCAGACAATTTTCTAATTTCTCCTGTGATTCTTCTTTGACCCAAAAAGTATTTAACTTCCAAATATTTGTTCTGTTATTGTTTTTTATTTCTATTTTAATACCATTGTGATCAGAGAATGTACTTTTTCAATCTGTAAGCTTGTTCAGATCTGTTTTATGGTTCAGAATGTAATGTATCCTGGCAAACGTACCATATACACCGTCATGCTTAGGTGTGGTTTTTTGTCTGTAGCAAGTCAATATTGTTTATAGTGTTTACACTGTCTGTGACTTCATTGATTTCTTTTTTTAATTAGTTTTTCATCAGTCATTGAAAGATGGGGTGTAAAATCTTCAGGAAAAATAGTAGAATCATTTGTTTTACATTTCAATTCTGTCAAATTTTGTTTAATGTATTTTAAAGCTCTATATTGAGAGCTTTGTTTACGATTGTTTTGTCTTCCTGTTTATTACCCTCTTTTCCATTGTGAAATGACTGTATCTCTAATAATACATTTTATTAGATACCTAGTTTATCTGACATTCACATTACCATTCCAGCCTTCTTTTGCTTACTGTTTGCATGGTGTATTTTTTCTATTTATTTACTTCCTTTCTGTCTGTGTCTTCATATTGCAGTGCATCTCTTGTAGACAGCATGTAGTTGGGTCTTGCTTTTTTAAAAATATCATAAACAATACACATACATTTTTTGTCAGAAAAATTAATCACAGCCATCTACTTCTTGGTCTTTGATTAGCATTTTGCAAGTGTATGTTCCTGCCCATCAGCTTTTTCAGATTTTGTTTCTGCCCTATTCCCTGCCTTCTCCTTGTGTGCCAGTTAAGTGTGTGTTGGACTGCTGAGTGTGCCCAGCAGATCCCCAAGGCTCGCTTAATTTTTGGCCAGGCTTCTTTCTCTGTGTCCTTCACTGTCATTGCTTCTAGTCGGTCTGCCTTCAGGTTTACCTGGTCGTTCCTCTGTTGTGTCCTTTTAGCTGTTGTCCATGCAGTGAACTTTTTATTTCAAAATTGTATTTTTTTTTTTAGTTCTGGAATGTATATTTGGCTCTCTTTTTAATTGTTTTTATTCTGCTGGGATTTTCCATTTCTCTACTGAATTTTCATTCATTGAAAGAATGTTAATTTTCCTTTGCAGAGTAGTTATAATATCTATTTAAAATTCCTCATCTGGTAGTTCCAATATTTTGTTCCTTTTGGAATTAGACTCAAATCTATTTTCTATTCTCTTGAGAATGTGTTCCATTTCTCTATTTTTAGTGTGTTTGGTAATTTTTAATTATATCCTGGGCATTGTGAATGTTAAGCTGTATGTCATCTATGACATCATTTTTCTTTGGTGGTGTTTCCTGTGTTTTAAGAATTGCTGTTCTGTCTGGACTTCACCCGCAGACTCGATTTCTGGGTCAGTAGCTCCACTCTCAGCTCTAATGTTTGTAGTCGGCTGGAGACTTCCCTGTTCCATGTGTGCAATTCACAGATCAGTCAGAGGTTTGAGCAGACAGGGTTTAGGGACCCCTCTCTAGCTTTTTTCCTTGTGGGATTTCTCCACTCTCTTCAGTATTATTTCCTAAGATTTGATTTATTTTTTAAATTTTTTAGAGCAAAAAGATTTTAGTTTCCACTTGTGCCCTCACCACTGTGTGTACTGCTCAAAAGCAATGAGACAGGCTTCTTGCATAGGCTCCTGTCTCACTTCCTCTAAGTGAACGTGAAGTCCTCAGCGTTGAGTGCGAGCTTCCTCCAGAGACTAAGTGTGAGTGCCCACCAGGGTCCAGGTGCAAGCTCCACCAGAGTCCAGAGTGCAAGCTCCACCAGAGTGCAAGCTCCCCACCAGAGTCCAGGTGCGAGCTCCCCAACAGAGTCCAAGTGAGAGGTCCCCACCAGTGTGCAAGCTCCCCATCAGAGTCCAGGTGCGAGCTCCCCACCAGTGTGCAAGCTCCCCACCAGAGTCCAAGTGAGAGGTCCCCACCATAGTCTAAGTGTGCTCTCTATCAGAGTCTAAGTGTGAGCTCCCCACCAGACTCCATGAGCTCTCATTAGGGTGAGTGAGCGTCCCACTAGAGTGAGTGTGATTGCCCACCAGAGTATATGTTTCTTTTCACTTCCCTATAACTTCAGGAAGTTGTTTTTTATGCTACTTCAGGCTTTTGGTTTCTTTGTGGGGTGGAGGGTGCTGTCCAGGAGGGTCTTTTAGTCTGGCATGCCCCAAAACAGAAGTCCCTCCACGATGCTCACATGCAGTTGGAGGGGTAGACAATGAAAATACCAGTAAGGCAATGATAGCTTTCAGTACATGCTATGAAATAAATAGGGTCAATGAAATAGAAAGCAACAGCTTTAGATAAAGTTTTGGGGAAGGTTCTCCAAAAAGCTATTTGAGTTGAGACTCAAAGAACAAGAATTTGGTCATGCAAAATGCTGGCTGAGAAATGGCCCAGGCGAAGGCAGTGCAGAAACAAGCCCTGAGGGGAGGCGAGGCCAGCGAGCTGGAGCAGGTGGGCGAGGGGAGGACAGAGGCAGGGAGGTGCCGGAGCACCGGACCCCGTGGGGGTGGGCAGTGCGATGCTTGGAAGGAGGTGCGCCACCGTGGCTGTAAGGCGTGCTTACCAGCTCGTCTGGGCACTCGGTGCTTTGTCCTTCAAATCTTGACTGACGGATAGCGTGGCATTAGCCCTGCTTGACCTACTATCAGCATGTTGAATAAAAGCTAGAAGACCAGGCAGAATAGACTTCTGGGCAGGTGGAGTAGACAGATGCCAACATCCTTTCTACTTCTGAGTTCTTGACGCCATGGAAAAGAAAGTTGGCCAACATGCAGAAAAGCACAACAGCAGTTAAAGCCACAGGTGAAACTTGAGAGGCACAGACAGAAAAGAGCGCAGGAGAAGGAAGATCTGCATGGCAGCGTAGCAACGCTTTCCTGTCCTTTCCGCACAGGGGGGGTTGTTTTCAGTTTATAAATTACAATTTACAAACAATGTACAATTTACAATTTAGTTGGAGCCCTGTGCTAGCCTGTGTTTAGAGATCTGATGGCTCTGGAGAGCATCTAAACCTCTCATCATCTTCCCTTTGGTTTAGATGACAGCGCGTCTGCCGCGAGTAGCATGGAGGTGTCAGACCGCATCGCCTCCCTGGAGCAGCGGGTCCAGATGCAGGAAGACGACATCCAGCTGCTCAAGTCAGCGCTGGCCGACGTAGTGCGGCGGCTGAACATCACTGAGGAACAGCAGGCTGTGCTCAACAGGAAAGGACCTACCAAAGGTGGGCATTCCACAGGAGCGAGGGCGGCACTGGTCTCGTTGAAGATTGCTGACAGAATCAAACCTCAGAATCACAATAAAACAGTTGGCTCTGTCAGAACAATCACACGAAGTGTGGCAGTATGGGGGGCACACTGTTGGTGAGTTGTACTGCCTAGGGAGTGTGCATTTGTTAGTGGTCATTAAATGCTCTCTGAGTAGGGGAGGGACTGTCCACGTGGACCGCTGGGAGCCGTGTTCATGGAGGCTGTGTGGCTAGAGCCTGCGGAAGGAGCTGTGCTCCTTCCAGCCCCTGGGAGGCTGCCCTGCAGGGACTGGTTGCTGCCGACTCCCATCTCCCTCTGTGCCCACCCCTCTTCACGCTGCTATTCAGCACAACACACACTTCACTGATCTGCGCAGCCAGGGAGGCCCCCAGCCAGGGCCACAGAGGTGGGCCCTTCCTCGAGGAGCTCTGAATTGTGACTGTGTCACTAACTTCCCTGCCTGACTGGTGCGCTCCTCTCAGCCTCCCCTTCTGTTTCTGGGGGGGCCCAGCCTGTGCAGAGATCTGTGCCAGTGGGTTTCTGGCAAATTTAAGTCACTGTTTCATGTCCCTGTGGCTCCTGGGAATGAGGCATAAAAAGCATTTGTGGTAAGTACTGCTGTAGTGACCCTCTTCTTAAAATTTTGGGAATGAACACTTTGGAAACGTTTCCCTGGCTCTGGTGAGCACGGACGCCAGCTCTGGACGGTGCACTTGCTGTTCCGCTACAGCTGTGTCCGCTGTGGCTGTCATGCCTGAAAGGCTCCTTTGGTAAGGACATGTTGAGATCACAGCATGTGAATGTCCCTTGAAAAATGCTTTTCTTTTTTGTTTGGATTTAGCAGATTGCTTCACAGTTAATGTGTTTTCCTTGGCATGGAGATGATTGTCCAGCGTATCTTTTAATTTTTTTCTCAAGTACTTGGCTACATTTTCACACATCTGGGGAAGGAAATCTCTCTTTATCCTTTGGGGGAATTCTGACCCGCTGCGTGTGAGATACACATGCTTGGCGGATGTCTATATTTTGAATAATGGTTTCAAGTAATCTTTTTTTCCTTCTAAGTTGCAATTTGATTAGGTTATTTTAAATAGAAACCAGGTTATTTTAGGTATTCTTGACCTACTCAGCTTTCCAAAAATAAATCTGATGACTACTGTATCCCAAAGGGTACATTTGAAGCAGTTGCTTTATGAAGATTCAGACTTCTAAAACTTCATTTTTAGAAAAGTAGGGGGAAAACAATATAAAGGGCTTTTTTATTTTCTTGATTATGAGTGAAGTTTGGTTTTTACAAAACTTCTTCTAAGAGAAATAATTTTTTTATTTATAGTTATCTGACTTTTTTAATACCTTGCTTTTCATAAGTGAAAATGAATCCAAGCATGAAAGCCAGAAGGTCACACTGAGAAATGGGGTCCACTGAAAGCAGTCAAGCAGGTTTCCGGGAGCAGGCATGGCTTCTCCATGCTGTGCAGCTGAGGAGGGGAGGGGAGTGTACACATCAGAAGCTGTGGGTGCTCCCTGCGGAGAGCTGCTCCTTGGCAAAGGCTTGCTCCGAACCCTGACCTATGCTCTCTGGCCATGGTTTTGTGCAGGATTTCCTCGGTGATAAGTGTTGGGGTTTCAGGAGGCTGCGTGATTACATGTCAAGCATGTCTTACCTGAAACACGTGGGACCAGAAGTATTTCAGACTTTTTCAGATTTTGGAATAGCCGCATATACATAATGAAATATTTTGGGGATGAGTCCTAACACATTCATTTATGTTTCATATATATACCTTATGCACCAGAAGGTAATCGTGTTAATCAGTTTTCCATTACTGTATACATGCCTGAGATGCTCAACTCATCAAAAGGAAAATTTTGTTTTGGCTCACAGTTTTGGAGGTTTTGGTCTGTGATTAATTGATGCTGTGGTTCTGGGCCTGTGGTGAGGAGCACATCATGTATGGCAAATCCTTACGCATCATGGGCCAGCAGTGCATAGAAAATGTCCCCTTTGAGGGCACACTATCAGTGACCAGAAGACCTCCTACTAGGCCCTTGTCTTACGATAGCACCAAGCTGGGAACAATCCATTAACACACAGGCGTTTGAAAGACATTCCAGATCCACACAGTAGCAACAGTTTTATACAGTATTTCTGTGTGCTTGCATTTTTACTGCAACCTGTCTTGTGTGGAATTTTCTATTTGTGGTTTTATGTCAGTGGGCAAAAAGTTTCAGATTTGGGGGCATTTGGGGTTTTTGGATCAGGGAAGCTTGACCTCTATTGTTATTATCATTTTGCAATATTTTGGCTCTCTTTCCTGTTACAGCTTTGAGCTAGGCTGGACATTATGGGTTTTAAATAATAAGTGACTCCCCCAACCCCAAGATTAACTGACAGAAACTCAGGGCTCCGTGTTTGGAGCTTCAGGGACATGTCCTTCTTCTATTTGCCTAAGTGGCAGCGGGGGTGGTTATGCCACAAAGGAACAGGCTGCCTTAGAAGCCGGGGAGCATTCAAAGTGCTCAGAGTGGTTCAGCTGGAAGCCAGTGCCTGACAGTGTCCGTCTTTGTGTGTGGTGTCCTTGATTGTTAGCCTGCGGTTAACACTCCCTGGCCTCAGTGCTACCTGGGGGCTCATAGATAATAATTCAGACCATAGGAACAGTTTGTCTCTCAGGTGTATTAAATTGAAGAGTTTTTCTCTGGATATTTGTACTAAAACTAAAAGCTGAAGCATCAAATTAGTCAACAAGAAATGATTTTCTGTAGTTAATGGGAATTGAAAGCATGAGTTCCAAATTGATTGCATCACATCAATTTAGCCAAATACCAGTCTGCCTGCCTCAGTGAACTCTCATGGTCTTGCACTTTGCTTTGTGTTTGTTCCCTATAACCAGTAGCTGCTCATATTTTTTCCAACAGAAACTAGCTATCAGCCATAGTAAGGGCTAAATTTCCAGTAATGGCAGCAGCCCCTTTCTCTGTAACTTCTATAGACGATAAGAATAGAGGATAAAGCCACATTTTTAGGGAAATGTTGGATTCGGGGTGGGGGGGTCTTTTGAAAGAGACACAGGATGATTGGCAGTTGCAGTGAGGGCCTTTCCGCAGCAGTGTTAGCCCCAGCGTTGCTCCCCCACCACAAGGGCTGGTCCAAAACCTAGGTGGTTAGTGATGCTGCTTCAGGAAGCCAGTGGCCAGGAGGTTCGCGCCTGGGGAGTAGCAGTGTGTCCTGAAACAAACATCTGTCCTTTGGGAGAGGTGAGATGAAAAATTTCTCAAAAATAAAACCAACTTGAATTTGACGCACAGGGTTGGCTCACAGGTAAGTAGTCTGACCTACAGAGACAAACCATTCCACTGAAGGACCACAGGAAGAACTGGCCTGCAGGGACCCGCCATTCAGCTGGTCCTGTGGTACCCTTGCACAACAGTGCTCCGCTCGTTGGTAGCAAGCTACCATGACTTCAGACCCCGGCCTGCCGCATCGTTCTTTGCTGACTTTTAGTGTAGCAGTGAGCCCCGCAGCCTCATGGAAGGAATTCACAACAGATGGGTTCGAAGTCAGTGGCCAGCTGCATAGACGCTTTCCCTCCCACACTCTGCAACACATTCCCGGCCGGGCTGGCCCCTGGTGCCAGTGATCCAGCCCTACCCAGCGTTACTGCCTGGGCGCCAGGTGAGCTCCCAACTTGACTTCCTCTTTCC
>PVHX01023755.1:0-25197 GCA_004024805.1 Geosciurus inauris
CAGAAGACAGACACCCACAAGCCAAGAAGACAGATCTCAGAGGAACCTGCCCACACCTGGAGCTTGGACTCCAGCCTCCAGAATTGGGAGAAAATGAAGTCCATTCTTGCAGCCGCAGACATGGTCCTCAGTTACCAAGCCCTAAGGGTTCTGAGCCTGACATGCTCACCAGCAAAGGATCAAGATGCTGATAGTCAAGGCTGGCTGACTGAGAAGGCCCAGTGACAGTAGCATTAGCTTCCCTGGTGGTGATATAGCTCTGAGGCCAAGGAGGATACTGGAGGAAAAGCAGGACCAGAACTAAGGTGGGGAACCCAATGGTGGGCTTCACCGCCTGCTCACGCACAGTCCAGGTAGCCCAGAACACAGCTCTCAACTGTGGCTGCGCATCGCATTATCTGCAGAACCCCCTGGCATCAGGCCAAACCCAGAGCATTGAAATCAGACTCTGAAGACTGAGACCCAGTGGAATGAGACAGACATGATTACCCTGTGTACATGTGTGACTGCAAGACTGGTGCGACTCTGCATCGTGTACAACCAGAGAAATGAAAAGTCATGCTTCGTTTCTGTACAATGAGTCGAAATGCATTCTGCTGCCATGTGTAACTAATTAGAACATATAATTTTTAAAAAAGGATGATATACATGCTGTGCATGATTTAAATATGCACCCATGGAAGCAGCTTGAAATGATCTTCAGGCCTCATGGTAGCATCCCAGGGTGGGTCACTTTTCAGCTCATCTCTCATGGATCCTCTCATCCTCTGAAGGCACATTCCACATGCTGGTCTATTGCTCACTCTGAATTTTACATAAAATGCCACATAATCACTTTATGGCTTGAGTTGTAGAGACAGGCAAATTTTATTGTTGTTTTAAGAGAAAAGGAGCAAATATCTGGATCAAAACAAAAAATTAAAAAATAAAATGCAAAATAAATAGTGCAATAAGGCATTATCTTTAAGGAGTCTGTGCTTCTGAGAGTAGAACAATTTTTAGTGACTTTTGTCATTAATTATCTCCTACCTTAACATTTTAAGCCAGTAATAGCTTTTAGCAAATTCTACAGTAAATATCTATGATTAATTTTTTTCCTTTTTAAGCCTTGTCAAAAGATCTTTAAGTAGAAAAAATGACTTGAAAACTATGTTTTTTAAAAATATGCACAACTATAGATTTTCCATTTGGATGGATTTTAACACTTTCATGTCATTTTCCAACACAAGAAGCAATCTCAAGACTGGTCTGATTTTACACCATTGCTTTGTAATGTTATGCAGTATTTATCTGAAAGGAAAGCTTCAAGAGGGGGAGCTAGTTAGCTAATTGATTAGAGATTGTGACTGAAATTTTGCAGACAGGAGATACTTTCTGAGTTTGAGGACAAATCAAAGTAAGCTGTGTTCTCCTATTTGGAATCTGTCCTGTCTCATTTTCCAAGCTCTCGTGCCAGCCCAGCATGGTACCTGATTAAGGTTTGACAAGCAGACTGTAAGATTTTTAATCATGCATCTCACAGAAATGCAGTTGCAAAAACCTGAAGACTTGCCATTGAACTCTGTCATGAAATTTAGAACAAGGAAGGGAATAATAATAGGTGCATGCAAACAGACCATGTGCTTCAAGACTTCGGACCTGGTGTGAGCAAAATTGTGGGTGATCTGGCCACATCACCTGCAGCAGTAGACTCCTAATACCTTGTTCTGGAACTCATTTCTGCTAGCGTGTGTATTTCACAGTATGGGCACGTGAACCTACAGCCAGAGGTATGGAGTCTAGGATGCAAGTATTGCAAAGTTGTTTCACTTTTTCTTGTATTTCTTCTATTCATTTCTTCCCTCCCAACATTCCTTAAATCACCTATCCTGCCACTCTCTCCATCTTCTGCCCACATTTTTATTTTGAAATCCTGGTCAAACATAGTTACTTTTGTGACTCTTCTATTCACTTTGCCATTTTCTCACTTAGAAAATGAATTAGAGCCTACACTCTGCCCTGTGCAGAGGCTGCCCTGAGACACCAAGAGGCAGAGCCAGCTTCAGCCTCCGCCCTCCAACAAGTCCAGAGGGAACGTTGCAGGGATGCGCTGTGGGTGCACATCTTGTGTCTATTTGCATGAAATAGGATAGGACGTGCTAATAAGTTGTGAATAGGCATCTCCATTAAGATAGACACCCCAGCACATTCTACATGCACCAGATATTCAATAGGAACCACATACTGGCTGTGAATTTGGCTGCTATGCTCATATTTATGTGTATAAACATGTATACACATTTTTACAAAACTATAGAGTACCTTATGGCTTGCAAAGGGATTTCAAGTACATTTTCTCATTTGACCTAGAAGATGGAATAAGATAGAACATACCTCCCCAGCCACATGGAGCCCTTGCACAGAATGGTCTCTGAGCTAAGATGATAGTTTGGTGGGGGCAGTTTTTGCGTGCATTTTGACTCAATAGAGTTGAAATCTAAGGTTTCTAGTTGAAAAGAACCAGATTTGAAGGCTGGTGTCAGCACTTATAACTGTGTGGTCCATGGGCACATTACTTACTCTTTTACGTTTCTGAAACAAGAGAAAACCTGCCTCTTGGAGGAACTTGTGTGGATTGAGATGACATGTAAATCAGTAGCCATTGTTATGAGCTTGTATGTACTATTTAGTAGAAGTACAATACTGGTAAGGCTCTCCAATCTGTCCCCACATGACGTCCCAAAGGTCCTCTTCCAACAGTGTGGACATCAGGGCATGTTTAGGGCAGGCGAGGAGCATAGTGGCAGCGGGGACCCATGACTGCGGTAATGCTTTGAGTCTGGGGTCACTGCAGGAAGAGTTGTTGCACAAATGAGTGTGGTGTGTTTTTCAGAGGTCAGAAGCTGGAGAACAGCCTGCTTACAGGCAAGAAATGAGGAGTAAGGGAGCAAAAGTAAGGCACTCTCTGAGCTTGGGAGGTTTTTAAAGCTACAGCAGTCACGGCAGTTTGGTAGAAGGAGCGCAGGATGCAGGGGACCAGGATCTTGGGAGCCAGCAGAAGGGCTGCCACTCCTCACTGCCCCAGTGCCTGTTCACCCTGCTGGAGCGGTCACAGCTCTAGATACGCAGGTGGACTTTAAAAAGACTTGAGATAAAGCACTTACTGAGCTTGCTCCTTCACTGACCGGGCCCCAACTTCTTCATTCACAAAGAGCAACTAAATATAGCATGTTTTCTAAAGTGACTGGTTCATGTAAATGGAATTGAGGCTCCATAGCACCTGTCACGATGCCTGACACAAAAGATGCTTCATAAATGCTAGTTCCTGTCCTGCTGTCCATCCTGCATTTTCCCTTTTTCCTTCTATCCTCAACCTATCTCCAGGCCTGTGTCTTCTCAGAGTCCTAGGTCGCTTAAAGCCAAAGACCTCAGGAAATTCCTCTAATTGTGTGTTTTTATGTAGGCTCTGAGGATGACAGTTGTTACAGTAAAAGTGACCGGGTCATTTTAACCTCCATGGAATTTGTTTGGAGGGTGAACGCCACCCAAGTTGCCCTTCAGTGTAAGACGAGCTCACAGCTCTGGGGCTGGCCGTCTTGATGTGCAGCACCTTCAGAGATCACCTGGGCTGCAGAGAGTTGGCCTAAGCTCATGGCTTTTCTGGGAAGATTCAGATGCATGACTGATCCATGCCCAGGAGTAGGAACGAGGAGAGTAATAAACCTCGGCCATCTCAGTCCAGCTTTACCATCTTCTCCCCAAGCAGCCAATAAATTAGGCAAGGCTACTTGAGCCTGCATGGGAGCTGAACTCTTCCTCTGCACCCTGTCCCTCCTCCCCGTCCCTCCACATGCGTGGATTCTGAGGCACTGCTTAAGAAACCTTCACACCAACCCTGATCGTGGTGTTGGGTTTCCCAGAACCCAGCCTGCCACTGGACTTCCCCAGAGCTTAGCTTGCTGCACGCCTTGATTCTTGACCTTCATGGTTATAATGAGAGCCCAACTTGAGGCCTCTGAGTGAATGTGCTATGTGGACATTGACACTCCACATAGAATTTCCTCCAGCAAAATTGACAGTGCACCATGAGGCTGAGAGGAGACTCTGAAGCTGTCCTTTGGGATGGCAGTGCCATAAAGGAGTCAGAAGAACTAAATACTCAGTAGGCTTTGGAAAGACTCATTTCCGGCACCTAGGTGATTTTGTCCTAGGTCCTGAAGGCCCTTGTGGTTCCTTGTGGAGGATGAGTGAATGAAGACTTCAGCCTCAACTTCAGGATTGTCAACCTTCACTTCCAGTCAGCTTTTCTCAAGGACAGAAGATAGTACAACCTGGGTGGGGTCAGCATCCAATATGGATCGTTACAAACAGAAGATGCTATAAGTCCATTATTAGGATAGACTTTATGAATAGTAATGGTGATCTCCAGCAAGGTGCTTCTGATTAGGCTTAGTCTTGAGAATGAACAGTTACATGGCTTTATTCAATGTCTAGAGGAGACTTTTATTTTTTTATCTAGAAAAAGGAACACGATGATATTTTACCTCTCTGAATGCCTAATCTGCACATTGGGGACAACAATATTATTGGCTGAGTTCTTTCCATATGGAAGTCAGTCTGTTAGGTGAATGCTCTTAACCACCTCAAAACTAGACAATCTGATTCCCACTTGCAGGCGAGAATGCTGAGACCTAGCGAGGTTCTGTGACTTTCCCAAAGGCGTGCAGAGGAAGGGGATGCGCTGCCTGGCCGGTCTCGCTGGGGCTCGCTTCCTCACTCCACCATGTAACTGCTCTTCATGGTAGTGGAGCCTTCAGCCCAGGCAGCTGCTAAGGCCTGGAGACAAGGTCTAAAGTGACCCCTGCACACATGAAGTGCCTGGGGAAAGGCTACCACCCCACATTCCTTTTGTATCTGGGAAAACTTCATTAAAGGATCCCGCTTAGCCAAGTTGATTAGCCTGGTTTGGTGTGCGGCTTTGAGAAATGAGTGAGGCCCTGGAAGCCAGAATCACAGAAACTGCACCATCAGGAAGGCAGAGCAACTGCCAGGGTCCCCAAAGCAGAATTGTTTAAAGCCTGAATCACCCCAGAACCATACTGCTCCCATTAAAACTAAGTGCAAGTGATCCCCCCAGGGAGGGGAGCACTAGCCATCCAGGCCACTAGGCCCACGCAGCTGAGCCCACTGGTGAAGGCCCAGAAAGGAAGAAGAGGCTGCTGTCCTGGAAATACATGCGGTGTCAATCCACAACCCTCCAGGGAACGCAGACCCACGCCGTGGAATCACAGCCATCTTCTTCCTGTGTCTGCTGAACAAGCTGAGTGTCACCCAGAAAGGAGTGGTCAGCCTAAGCGCTGTCTATGCAGAATTCCTCCTGGAGGGCTGGCTGCCTCAGCCACTGATGCTCCTCCCAGTGAGCCCCTGTTTAGATATACTATTTACTATTTAACACTGATTAGTTTATATTTTTTTTTCTTTTTGTCTTTGACTCATAATTACTCTATGGAAAACACAATCTCAGGAAATGCAACATTAACTCGATGGGATTGGTATAAACTGTAATGAGCCCACTGAAGACTTTGACTATTTACTCAATGAAGCTCAGCATCTCTGCACCAGATGAAACGCTGCTCACGGCTTCCGGGAGCATTTTAGGGGGTCAAAGCCAAAACGAGGGTGCTTCTCATGCTTACATGCAGATATTTGTCATTATGTTTTTGCCTTTCATTAGCACCCCCAAATTCAACTTGATATTTAGAATTTTTACCCCAAAAGCCAGAGATGATTTGCATATGTTACATGTTGATCATGCACTGGGAAAAGAAGGAGGGCCTGCAGGTTTTCCCTCTGCGCAGTGTGCTCAGCGTGGGGAGAGACACAGGCCGGGTGCGGGCCGTCTGGGTGAGTGTGTGCGGCCTTGTGGCTCTGTCCTCCTGCTCCATGGAGGAGAATGTTGAGCTGTGGGAAGCCGAGGACTCATCGCCTGAGGTCCCACAGGGAGCAAGTGCAGCAGCTGACATTCTAAACCAAGGCTCCAATGCCCTAAGCCTGTGTCAGATGGACATGAACAGCACACACAGCCATCCCTGGGGGCTGGGCAATCCCGATCAGGCAAGTTCTCAAAGGGACCCCTTCGCTGGCACTTCACATGTAAAGGCTGCATCATTCCTGCCTCAAACATGAATCTGATGTCAAGACACTTTATTTTCTGTTGCTCTCTATTTTAGGTCATTAATGTCATGATAGGAACACATTTCTGCTCTGGATGTCCAATTTCAAACATACCGATTTTCCACCGAACATCAGTCATTTCCCTGTTTGCACACAGCGTGGCGGCTTTCAGGGGCAGCCACGACGAAACTGCATTGCTTCCCCTAAATATCTATGCAAACCCGCCACATTTACTGCCATCTGATGTGTCACCATACACCTGCAATACATTTGAGAAATGCGAAAGTCACCGTCTTCTAACATCTCAAACAGGACATGGATTTTTTTTCCCTCTGTGGGCAGGTCTGAACCAAAGAGAAATAAAGAGAGCTGGAGTGGAGCTACCACAGGCAGCAGCTGAGCCACAGAGCCCTGCAGGGGCAGCCAGCATGCTGGGTCCACACCAGCTCTGCCGGGGACTGTCACTCCAGTGGGGTACCATGGGGCTCCTGCTACATAATGAGAACAATAATAATACAAAGAGTGGCATGTGGCGAGAGCTAAGTGGGCTTCAGCAACTTCCACTTTGGTGCCTCACTAGGATGTTAGTGGTTAGCAAGTGCTGGAAAACAAGTGACCAGTATCTTGTGTATCAAGACTAAGAAAGGAACATGTGAAAAGGACTGAAGTATCACTTCCATCAAGTTGCTCTTGCTACATAGACAACTGGATCAGGCTCCTGCTTTCAAAGAGGGGCAGCGCATTTCAGAGGAGAACTGCATGCTGCTTCTCTGCCCTGTAGCTTTCTTCCATGTGGCTCCAGAGAGGAGCATGGTGGGCAAATGGGTGCAATCTAATTGACAGCTCCACCGTGCTGTGGCTGTGCCCCTCAGGCAAGTACTTGGGTCCCCTGCAGTTCCATTTACCACCCTGGAATTTGCAATAACCATCTGACAAGAGTGTTGTTTATGAATAAGTAGGTAAAAAGTTATTTTTTAAACAGAAAAGTTCTGAAAATGGGAGTTTTAACAGAAGTAACAAAAAGTAGAGTTTGGTTCTTTACCAAGAACTCAACTCATGCAAGCAAATATGGCTGGTGGTCATGCAGAATTTTATACTTCACTGGGTTTCTTGGCACATGCTTCTGTATTTATCCTTCTTAACTAAGCTGAAAAATTGAAGATGCTAGGTATTATTATCGGTGGTGGTATTCTCAACGGCACAGTGAAAACTCAATGTCTCAGGCAGCAAGTGGAAGTGAATTTTACCCAGTCTTCCTATTGCTTTAAATTTAATTAATTATGTATACATGGGACGCTAATGAGACAGAGGCAATTCTAAAAGCTTAACCTATCTTGTCCCATCATCCTAGAGATGGAGTACCTATAAAACCTTGAATATTGTATAGAATATGTAATATAATTTTATATAAGATACTTAGGTAATTATATAGTAACAATTATATAATAAAACAATATTGATTAACATTAATTAATATATCATATATAAGGTCTAGATTATGATTTCCAACCTATTTTAATGAAAATGTATCAATTTTATTGAAACATTCACAGACTTGAAAACTTGGGACTTAATTAATCAAGGAGATTTATATATTCCAAATCTACTACAGAAAAAAGAGCCAAGGAGAAAAATATACATAAGCAAGAAATTCATGATCAGCATCTAGACTTAGCCTTAAAATAATATGACAGATATAAATCAAATTTCATAATTCCAATTTTGCAGTGACCAAAGCATGAGTGAACAAGAAGATGGTGTTCTAAGTGGACCACAACCAAAGGAGAATTCATAAGCAGTGAGTTGTTCAGGATGCCACGTGGAGTTCCAGGAGTTCAGAGCAGCCCGAGGCAATATCTGTGTATGGGCAGCAACAATTCCAAAACTGAAGTGGACACAGGATTCTCTAGTGCAGTTCAATGGGATTAATACTTCTGAGGATTTCACTTCTTTCTTTGAAAGCTGCGAGCCCCTCTTAGAAGTGTGCAGTGAATCTGGCATGGCAGAGTCTTCCTTAATTCTAAGCATCAATTCCATCTATAAGTTGGTGTCCATGGTAGATTTTGAAACCAGAGGATTTAATTTCCAACTATTGCTCCAATGCCAACTTTCATTCTGATTAACCTGTCGGCCGGATCTTCTCCAGGGCCCCAGACCATGCACCAGTCCACACTCTTTTCTATCTAAAATATCCCAGCCTGCCTTAGGTGTTAGGGGCAGAAGGCCCTGAAGACAAGTCAACACAAACCCTTCAACCATGTCAAGGCCCAGATCTGAGTGAGACTTCCCTACCGGCTGGCCCTGTTTGCATGCTAGGAGTGTCCCCAGTCCACTCTGCTTTGATCCCTCACTCAGGGGACTTGCAGAGGGTGGGTCACACTTGCAGTTACCATTTTGTACAGCTAAGGGAGACAGAGTCAAGCCCGCCCAGGGAGGACACGCACGGGCAGAGAGGGCAGGCTTCCAGGTATTGAGCTGCCTGGGCGGAGCTGTGGGCGGAGCTGTGGGCGGAGCTGTGGGCGGAGCTGTGGGCGGAGCTGTGGGCGGAGCTGTGGGCGGAGCTGTGGGCGGCACTTCCTCAGAGAAGATGCGGGAAGGTACACGCAGAGAATTGCCAACCAGGAAAGTTCACCTGGGCTTTGGTGTCCAGAGTGTTGATTAGGCTATTGACACAAACCTGACTGGCCACCTGCAAACATGATCTCAGTCTCCGGGCCTTCCAGGCGCCATAAGCCCAATCCTAAATCACATCTTTGGATTCTACAGATATGATCCAAGACCCCAGGCAAATGAGAGCGCTCCTCTGCAATGGCCCACGGTCTCAAGATGACTTCCCGGAGCTGAGGGCAAACGCAGCCTTCTCTTTGGGCAAAGTTAAGGTCTTCACCCCCTGTCTGTCCTTGGAGTCCTGCAGAAGCAGGCTTACCCCTCGACTCTTTCTAACAAGTAAATGTTCTAAAAAGCCGATGCCATTAGGTCCTGCACCCACTGTCTGCTGAGGAATTGCTGATTATGCTTAGAGTCAAAGTCAAACTCCTTGCGGTAGCTCAGGGGCCCCAAGGAAGACGAGATAAATGGTGTGCTTGATCAAGATGAAAGAATTAGAAACTGCAGAGAAGTCTCCTGACTTTCTATAAAAAGAGTGTGTCTCGAACATTCCAGAGGATGGTGATCACCTCCACACAGTAACTTGGTCAGAGAATGCCGCGTGTGGGAAGGCTGGTATCTGAAGAGAGGCGACGGGTGGATGATGACTACAGTAAGGTGTTGTTGAGGACGTTTTCCCCCCCGGCCAAGGCTGAGATCAGGGCATGCGAAGCCACTTGCCAGTGTACTGAATGCACTCTTGGGGAAAAGGCAGCACAGATTGTCAGCCACCACGGGCCTGAAGAGCACATGGCCTTCAGTGACAGCCCAGCAACCTCGGGCAACGCACTGAACCTTTGAAAGCTTTGCTTTTCAGATCCTTCAGTGACCCTTCAGTGCTTATCTTATGGATATTTGGTAAATACACAGCGAATTATGGCACTTTTTAGATCTTGCCTTGTGTCTGAAGCAGTCACAGGCCTCAGGGAAACAACGGACACGTGAAAATCGGGAAAAAAATGTCCTTCCTTATCTCATTCTCAGAGATCTTCCAGATGTAGTCCTGCCTCCAGCTGTGGGCCAGTCCTCATCCTTGGTGTGGAAGTGCAGGGGGAGGTATCTCCTGGGGGCTGCAAGGGAAGAAGATGCCTTTCAGACATACTGATCACAAGGAGCTGGAAACCTTGAAGCAACCTTTCAAATGATGTGGGAAATAGCACACGCCAGTGCCCTGAAAACTCAACAGGAGAGCGTGAAACAGGGAAGGCCTGGCCATCTGGGCTGGCTGGCCCTTGACGCAGGGGTCTAGGCCTGCTTGGCTGTCAGGCAGGTACATCGGACCCCACAGGAGTTATCTTGAGAATGGGCTAGTGCAGCTGCCTTGTTCTTATTGTCTTTTTCCCCCTATATTTCTGCATTTTTGATGTATGTTTCTTAAATATGAGTAAAGATTGTTTTAATATAAGCAAACATGGATTTCTTTGCTCGACATAGGTAAAATGTAGTGACATATTAAAAATAACGGTATGGCTTTAAGAATGTAAATCAGTCAGTGGACTTTGCCAGACATCACCTGCTTTATGAGAATGGTGTTTGGTTGAGATAGAGTTTGGGGCTAAGTTTAGATCCATGCATTTGCTAAGTTTAGAGATGCGCATGGACTGGCTCTGCCTCAGTGGCTATGAGGTAAAAACATTGCAGTTGAAGAAGCAGGAGCTTGGCAGCCCCACTCCAGCAGGAGAAAGAGGAAAGGGAATTGTATTTAAGGAGAAAGGATTCAGAGTCAAACCTGGGCCTCTGCTCTGCTCTGCTCTGGGTCAGCCCCATGAGTTCCATAATTAAATAAGGACAGATAAGATCACACACACACACACACACACACACACATCCTATCCCTGATACACAGGGGAACCTCACCAGCATTGAGTTGGCCTCACCAAAGCTGAGTGAGGAGCAGCCTGGCAACTGCTCCTCAGGCAGCAGAGGGACTGAGAGGCACCTGCCCCGAGGCTGCAGGGAACTTCCTCCCAGGTGGAATCTGGAGGGGTGAGGACTAGAATTGATGTAAAGGGGGCCGCTGTGATCCTGTATGACAGATAAGAGCTGCTGGGGCCGTCGAGGACAAACATGGAGAGAAGACCAGCCCTCCAGCTTTTGCTTGGGAATGATCTGGGCAAGTCCAGAAAGAATATGCCCAGGACTCTGGGGCTGCACAGTGACTGAGTTTCCTTTCTTTGTGGATAGACTTCAACTTTGCACCCAGATGGAAGATAACAGCCTTTGCGAGAGTGTCATGTGGCTCCACTCTAAACAGCCATGCAGGCTGAATGTAGCCACACCCCCTCATTCCCGTACTAGGGACCCCATGTCGCTGAGGTCCAGGGTTTTAAGCTCCCAACTCTCATTTTGTCTCTGTCCCAACACAGGCTTTGGCTCATGGAAAAATATGCCTGTATCACGCTTTCCCTTGATCAGCTGATTTGTTGTCTCTATTTTTATGTAAAGAGGAAAAATAATGGCTTTCAAAAATTATTCTGCTTAACAATGTGCTCCAGCATCCTGTAGCCTAGGAAAATGAGTCTGGAGGTAAGTAGGTTCCATCAGCCTTGAATATCTATTTCTTTGTCCTTTTATTATTTCTTCCTTCATTACTTTTTCATATGAAGCTTCAATTTTATTAAAGATCAAACACATTCTACCTTAGGAGATAATTCTATCTTAATCCAACAAACGTCCATAAGTGCCAACCACAAACTTCGCCGTCAGTTGGACCGGTGCCCTCTGCTCAAACAAACAGCAGGGTATAGAGGAAGGTACCGTGTACAGGGCACAGTGCAGAGATTGTCACAGAGCTGGCACCAGGTGCAAATTCAGTACATGGAGGGGCAGGTCAAGCCCACCTGCACAACCAGAGAAGCCCACCTGCACAACACACAGAGAGGGGGCTGGTTTAAATCTTGAATGACGAGCAGGACTTCCTTCTTTGCAAAGGAAAACACGAACCTGTAGAAAAACAGCTCAACTCACAGCAGCCCACAGAGGAGCTGGAAGATCAGTGAAAGCAAGGTCAATGCCACCTGTGGGCACTGGGAAAGGGCCTGTGAAAGGTCTTAGGGGGCAGAATGAGGACCAGGCTGCTGACACAGGGGACACATAGCCAGCCCTCTGGATGCACATGTTCTCTTTCTGCAGGCTCAACCAACCCTTGACTGGATTTTTAAAAACACTTCTCTATATGGAACATGTACAGACCTTTCTCTGGACAGTGCAGTATCACAAGGGTTCATAGAGCATGCTGTGTAGGAGGTATTGTGAGTCACCTGGGAATGGCTTAAGCATAAGGAGACACTGCTGGTCTGTGTGCCAGACACTCGAGCTCCTCCAGACTGTGGTGGCAGGGGGAGGGCCTGGATCAATCCTGTGCAAAACCAGGAGACAAACATGTCGTGTGAATACCAAATGCATCGTCTTAAATCCAAACTCATTCTTTTTTAACTAATAGCCACTTGCCACAATAGTATCATGAAATATAAAAAAAAAGCAATCCATATAGAAGCCTTTGCTCAAACTTCGGGAAACCGGACAAAAGACAGGGTCAGTTTTCCCATTCACTTTTTAATTACTGGGTAGCTTCAGCAATGAACCGTATTAATGGCCATGGTTCTTCCTGAGAGCCCCTGCTCCCGGCTCCTAGCTCAGGGGTGGTGAGCAGTGGCCCCCAGGGCCCGTGGCCTATCATTACCCTCATGGTCTGCAGCTAATCCCCCTGCTCTGTGTGGTACTCCCTGCAACTCAGGTGGTACCTCCTTAATTTTTATTTTGGTCCCAGATCCCAGGGACAGAAGCCGCAGCAGGGCCGCAGCCTGCCTCTCCTGGAAATGAGTCACCGAGCTGGGATCCAGGCCGTGACGCTTCTGTAGCAGCACAGTGCAGATGTTCTCAGTGTGGCCTGTGTGTGGGGGATTCGCAATTGCTCAGAACCAAGGCAGTTGCTCACCTGTGGCTGAATGTCTCAGTTCTACCTCCACCCAGGCTGGCAATCATCTCTTACGGCACCATCACATCTAGTGTCTAATTAAATTGAAACCTAAACATCACAAGTGTGTTTTCTTAAACCAGCTATGAACTCTAGAAAACATTATAGAATGATAATATTAATTTTCATTCCTTCTTCATGTTACCGCCTCCCCAATCCCAGAACTCTGGCAAATATATACAAAATTCAATGGAGAAGACATTTTCCTTTATTTTGGTTTATGAAAGAGCCAGGTTTCAAAATATTCCCCAATTTTTGTACAGTTCACTTTCTCCTTTGTCTATCTGTTTTCAGAATCCTTGGTATTCTCCGAGTAAAGGTGAGCAGAACTGGATCACCTTGAATTACCTTAATCAGGCAATAAGCAAATGGCAGTAGGGAAAGGTTGGAAAGATCCCTCTCCCAAGGGCAATGAAAAGAAAGCAATTCATACAAGAGCAAGCAGTACCAGGACTCATCACGCCAGATTTGTATAGAATTAGGGAAGTGATTTCATTTCTGGCTCAGCATTAGACACGTGCCAGGATGCCAAAATGGACTGGGTGTCTACCATGTACTGGGCATTTTGCAGGGAGCTTTGAACATACTATCCAATTTAATTGCCATAATAAAACTTCAGTGCAAGCAGTACTGTTTCTCTTTTAAATGGGGTTCAGAGGCTCTGAGTGGTTAAGGAACTTGCTAGGATGGCATTGAGGTCAGCTGGGACTTAAGCTCATATCCAACTGACCTCAAAAGTCACAGTTTTTCACCTTCTTTTTTCTTTTTCTTTTTTATCTTGCAGTCTCAAAAATAGCTGTCCACATTTCCATGTAGACATTGAGTTTGGAGGACACCAGAAGTCAATAAGGAAATGGAGTTAATTAACACAGCAACAGTGATAACTAAAACAGACAGATAGCCAAGAGGAGCAGTTCAGTTGAATACCTGAACTCCTGAGGCACTGGCGTCCTATGTGGTAGGAGAGCTGAGACATGAGATGGGGCTCTTGTCTCTGTGAGCCTCCCAACTAGGTGGAAGAGACAGGTAAACCATGGAGGCCTTCATTCATTCCTGTGCTCACAGTTCATCCCTCCATCCCTCATTCTTACACTGGGGACCCAAGTAGCACTGGACAAGTCAGTTCTTATCCCTGCACTCAGGGTACTGGCAGAAGGGGGGAAGAGGGGGTTTTTAGATAACTCTGAGCTAGACAGTAGCTGTGGTCACACGCCCCTAAGATCCAGAGAAGTTCTGTCCAGTTCACATGTCATGGGAAGGCCTGTGTTCTCCTCGAGGCCTCTGTCAATCCTGGGGATTCACAGTTTCCAAAGTGGTCCTCATCCTTTACTGATCCTTGGAGACTTGTTCTTTCACGGGTCCCAGGAAGCAAACAGTCACTGACCTGCCTGCACCAAGGGCAGGCCCGCTCCTAGGGCTCCTCGGAGGCTGCTCTACAGAGCGCACAGGTGCCTTCTGGGAGGGAGCAGGTCGAACCCTCCTGCCATGTGCAGTTCCTCCCACAGCTTGCTCTGGACCTTTGCTCCCTTCCGTTCTTCCTTTCTCTCTTCTTGGCTTTCCTGGCTAGCCTCGGATTCTGGTTTGCGGTTTGTGTGGCCCATTTTATCTATTCTTCCCCTGCTCCTCCACTTCTGGCTCGTGGGGTCCTACCTGATGTCCTTAAGTGTCTTATCAAATCAATTTCTTAAGTTAAAAGCATTCGTCCTTGAGGCCCAGGTAACTGATGAATTGATTCTTCTTCTCTCCCAGTGTAGAAAAAGTCACAAAGTTAAAAGTGTAATTATCCTAGGCCAAAAAAAGCAGGAAGCTGGGAGAGCAGGAGCAGGGTGTCCAGTTAGAGCAGGATGGGCTCTGTGTCTGAATCACCTGACCTGGCTAACCGATGACAAAGCCAGCTGGTCCCTCACACCCCCGTTTGTGAGTGGTCAACAAGAGCGTCACTCTGTCACATAATTGAGGCAGGGGAGGCCCTATGTCAGTGCAGACGTCCATGCTTGTAAGAGCTGGACAAAACAGTGTGCTGAGACACACACTGGTTCTCTCTCATTCTTTTTTCCTTCCTTCCTTCCTTCCTTCTAGAAATTTATTGTTTTTTTCCCTTTAAAAACAGCTGTACTGAGACATAGTAGTCATACAATAGATTGCACAGAGCTTGGTGACCATGGACACTTATTATGTGCCCAATGAATCTCCCACACTGAGAGAGGCAGCAGCTCTATCCATCCTCCCCAGAAGATTTCTGTGTTTCTTGCATGGTCTGTGTGTGTGTGCATGTGTGGGGGTGTGTGTTAAGAATACTCAGCATAACTACCCTTTTGGCAAAACATTAAGTGCCTAACAGCAGTGCTGACCACAGGGGCTATGTGGGGTGTGCATACAGAGCTCCATTATCTCGGGGAAGTGAAGCTTCGCAGCAAGGGAACTGCCTCCCTCGCTCGCTCCCCAGTCCCTGAGACCCACTGTCTCTGCTTCTTCGCGTTTGGCTATTCGAGGAAGCGCTTGCACAGGAGATCACACTGGAGTTGCCCTGCTGTGACTGGCTTGTGCCCCTCAGCAGTCCTCCAGGTTTATCTCTTGTCACAGATGGCAGGCTTTCCTTATTTGCTATAGCAGAATCATACCTGACTGTATCTGTGCACTGTATTGCTTTATCTGACAATGGTCATTTGTGTTGACGTCATAACTTGGTTATTGTAAATTAAAAAAAACAAACTGCAGTGCACCTGGGAGTGCAGATGCCTCCGTGAGGGCCTAATTTAGTGTTTACACACATCCTCAGAGTGGGATTTCTGTGTCACAGGGCAATTGTGTTTGATTTTTGAGGAAACCCTGCACTTTGTTCCACAATGGCCTGGCCACTCTGCATTCCCACCACCCACGCACAGTGGGCCTTTTCCCACTTCGTGGTCAACACGTGCCATCTCTTCCTGTTACGGTAACAGCCATCCTAAGAGGTGTGAGGAGACCTCTCATGTGCTTTTAGTTCGTGTTTCTCTGATGATCAGTGATGTGGAGCATTGTGATGGTTAATTTTAGGCGTCCATTTGACTGGATGAAGGGACACCCAGAGAACTGGTTGAACAATATTGCTTCTGGAAGAGAATGGATCTGCATCAGTGGACTGATAAGAAAGATGCACCCTCTCCCCCTGTGAGTGGGCATCATCCAATCCGTTGGAGGCCAAGATACAGCCAAAAGGCAGGGGAAAGGTGAAGCTCTCTCTGCTAGATCCAGGCCACCATTCTTCTCCTGCCCTTGGACATTGACCTTTGGATACCAGGGCTTGCAGGAGCAGCACCCCAGGGCCTCAGCTCTTCAGCCTCAGACTGAGAGTTATAGCATCTCTTTCCTGGTTCTGGGAAGGGAACTTGGTCTAAGCCACATTACCAATTTTTCTGGTTCTCCAGCTTGAAAATAGCCATTGTGAGGTTTCTTGTTCTCCATAATCACATGAGCATAATCCCTTCAGAAATTCTTTTCCATATGATTATACCTATATCTGTACCTATATCATCTCCTAATGGTTCTTTCTGGAGACAGATTAATCCAAGCAGCCTCACTAACACACAACCTTCTCCTGAACCTGTGGGTACCTGTCTTCTGTGGAGAAATGTCTATTCACTTCCTTTGCCCATTTTTAAAATGAATTATTATTATTATTTTTTTATTTCCTATTGAGTGGTAAGTGTTCCTTATATGTTTTGGATGTTATTCAGGTGCCAAGAATGCACAATGAGAGAAGACAGTCTCTTCAAGAAATGACACTGAGAAAACTAGATATTCATATGCAAAAAGAAAAAGAAAAGAAATTGGATCTATATCTTACAGCAAATGCAAAAATAAACTCAAAATGAATCAAAGGCAAACTTAAGCCTTGAGACTGTGAAAGTCCTGTAAGAAAACATAGAGGAGAAGCTCAATGAAATTGGTCTTGGCAATGATGTCCTGGATATGACATCAAAGCACAGCCAATAAAGGCAAAAATAGACCAACAGGACACCATCAAACCAAGAAGCTTCTGCATAGCAAAGGCAACACTAGGAATGAAAAAGCTACCTATGGAATGGAGGAAAGGTTTGCAGCTGGGATCTGAGGAAGAATGACAGGCACTCTTGCCCTTGAGGTCACTTCTGTTCACTCTTCCTGGGCCATGGCAAATCTGTCTGTCACAGCCACAAGAGGTGTCCCACTGGAGATGGATAGCAGGCAGCTCTGCAATGGCCCCACCCCTCCCAGTCTGCCCTTGGCCACAGCATTAAGGCCACCCTTCCTTTCCCCTCGCAGACACTATCACCCTTTCCAGAGGAGCCGATTGTACAGCCAGCACAGGCCTGCTGTCGGGGCCTCAGCGAGTGACTGAGTCCTCTGCAATGCTGGCTTGGCTCTTTTTGCTCTGGAGAGCCAGCTACTGACAAGAACCCAACCAACCAAATGACACAGACACTAAACAAAGAGCCACTTCCGTCTCTGCAACCAGAGTAATGATAGAAGAAGGGCTGAATAATTTCAGTAAACACTCCCCAATCCCGGGGACAGACATTATTTTTCAAGACTTCTTTATCACCTAGGTTTTTATCCTTTGAAAGCTCTTCCTTTCTGTTAGTTATACTATGAGCCCACAGGTCAGGAGATCAACAGAGGGTATCTGTCCTTGGGATTTAGCAGTCTCTTAGCACACTCCCACCCTGTATGGAGTTGGGAGACCAAGCCTTAATCTAGGACCTTTGAAAATACAACTTTCTCAAATCTTAGTTGCAGTAGCCACATCCAAAGTTGTGTTTTAGACATGCATTTGTATTTCTTTGCCTTAGTTGTTGGTGCTTGACCCTGCAGACGTCACAGCAGAACCGTGCTGATTCTTGTACCTTAATCATCACACCCAGGAAAAGCCGTTCAGTAAAATGTTTTGCACTTTAACAATGAAATGATCCCCTTGATTTGATCTTTGTCACGAGACTGTATTTTAATCAAACCATAAGTCAAAATTTGGAGGCTGAGGACCAATGACATTTTCCAACCCATTTCCAAGTCACTGAGTTATGAATGGTCCGTTCCCTCCTTTTCCTGATTTTGAACTGGACAACTCCTTCCTGATCTCATCTTTTTTCATAGACTTATCAGATATAACCATTAGCAACCAATTCACACTACCCAAGTCTCTATTTCCACTTATTTGCCTAAAGCTACGATTTGATTAGAACAGATCTATCTTCCAGGGCCTACAGGTGGCAGCTCTGCTAAGATTCCTGTGCAGATCATCCAGTCACAGCCCGGGTAAGAGTTCTTTCTGCTCACTGTCTTTGAAATCAAAGCCACATACTTCAGAGTTCCTGTGAGGGAGATATTCCTCCTCTGATGCCAGTTTCTATCAGTTAGGGTGAGCTATGTGATGCCATAGGACCAGACAACCCTCCAAATTAAGCAGCTCGTTTTTTTAAAAAAAGTTTCTTTCTTGCTCACACTACCTGTCCGTGGTGGGTAAGCATGAGATCTGCTCTCCTGGGTTGATGAAGGATGCACACTTAGAAAGCTCTCGTCTTTAGAAAATGCTTTTAAGATCCTGGATGTGGAGAGGAAGAGCACATGTGCAAGGTGGGGCTTCCACCTAGAAGTACTGAATCTCCCCCACCCATGTGACTAAGGCTTGAGACACATACAAGCAAGGAAGCGCAGGTCTCTCCTCATAAGTGGTAAGTATTTCTGAACATGGAGGGGATATAAAGTAGTAGGAAGTGTCAAGGAAGACTTTTTATGGATATTTAACCAGAAAAATGTAATTTGTTGTTGACACTGAGTATGTGCTGCCTACTCCAGATGAGAAGAAACTCTCCACAGCGTCAAGCAGAAAGCCAGTATGGGGTCAGGTGATGGAGGATGGTGGACAGAGGCCACTCGGTAGTAAAATGTCCTGAGTGCTTTGATAGAAATAGGCAGAAACTGCAAGGAGGGCGGGCTTCATGTGGGCAGTGTTGACATTTCCTTGGGGAGGTCAGACAACAGACACTGATCATGATTTTGCAGTTTGGGAACTTTGAGAGTAAGAATGAGCATTTTCTCCAACAGTATACCATGGAGCTAAGCCCATCTCTGCCAGGTCACAAGAGAAATGAGGCCAGCAGAGAAACGGGTACTTCAAGAGCTAGCAGTGGTGGTGGGCACAGAGCCTGGCCCTGCCAGCCTGCAGGAAGGGTCTCCAATTGCAGGGGCAGCTGTCCGCTTCCTCACTGTGTTGGTGGGGGGATTTTTCATCGATAACAATAGGATTCAAACAATATGAGTGGATTTGCTAAATTTGTGACCTTGACCATCAATTGATGCAACACTCTGGGACACAGAGCTCCCCAGACCTTAGAAACATTCTCTTCTCTGCTTATAATTTTCTCTTAATGACTATATAAGTTCTTATATTTTCTCAAGAATGTGAAGTAAATGTGGATTCTTTTCAATTTCTATAATCTTAATACAGGTTTGTATTAGATCTCACTAGATTTATTGCACAAGCCTCTAGAATTCCTAACATGTTCTTATAGAATTCATTCTTAAATCGCAAATAAGCTCACGCTGCTCTCCGGTTGACTCACACATGATTTTCCCCATTATTTGATATGCCCCTGGCTGTGCCCCTCTTCCCATGGCCCTCTGGTCCCAGCCTTCAGCCCCCACAGCTCTCTCGCCTGTCTTTTTTGGTACCAGGGATTGAACTCAGGGGTACTCAACCACTGAGCCCCATCTTGCCTGTCTTTTGACCGAGGCCTGCCGTGCCTGTCACCACCTGCTTCTGCCCGTCTTGCTGACCTCGCATCCTGCCACACCCTGCTGGATTGCAGCCCTCCACTGTGAACTCCCTCGCTTCTTTCCCTGACTCTCGGACATGATGCAGTCCCCACCCGCTCTGGGCACCTGTGCATGCTGCCACCACTGTCCTGGTGGTTCTGTCTGCCCTCAGCTCAAAGCTCTGTCCCCAGTTCTCGGCTTTCCGTGTATGGATTCCTTCAAGAGGACTTCCCTTGCATCCCACTAGAGTGGTTTTCTTTTCATTCTTTCTTAAAACTGAGCTATTTTTCATTCATTCAGTTAACACCACTTGTCAATCTTTTCCGGTTGGCTGCTGTTCACCAACGCCGTTGCTGTGGTGGGTTTGCTTTGGGCCTGTGCCTCACTAAAACATATTCTCCAAGGCAGGAGCCCTCCTACAGTATTGTGCCCCCAACAATGAATACGCAGCCTGTCCCACAATAAATATTTGTTGAATAAATGACACCTAGGAACATAGCCCAAGGCCAAGGGTGGCCCCAGGTTGCCATCTGTGACAATCAAATTAATGGGCTGGTGATTTTCAAGACTGAAATACATTGAATGCAGGTGCTGGGAGCCTGAGCAGGATTTCCTCTCTACTCCTCCCTGTGCTCACATCCTGGTTTTAGAGGTTATCCGCAGGACTGAAACGAACCTCAGACTGGCAGAAGTGAAGCTTCAAGTTCATAAATGTCCCACCAATTCTTCATGTTACTCAGTAAGTCAAAGAAGACTTCCATTTAGCAAGGCAGGTCATTCTCCACTCATCTCATCAAAATACTCATAAAGATAAATTAAATTAAAATCTATCAACACAGGATGTCAAAGATAAAATGGACCATAGATTCAATAAGGGACAATATTGTTTTTAAAAATACATTCTATGGTGTGTAGGTACTGAGAAATGTATTCTTGGACTAAACATTGCACTTTCTATCCGGCACGTCAAAATAAATCAGCTGGCTCCAAAATTGCTAGGAAAAGATTTCTGAATACTCCTCTGAGGGATCTCAGAATTTGCACTGACTACAAAATGAGCCAAGATGCAACCAAGCAAAGAAAAATAAGTAAATAAAACCAAATAATGATAAACACAGACCCAGATCCTTTACTGAATAGACGTATCATCTGAGTCATCACAGGTGCACACTTGCTCCACCCTCTGCTCCGCCCCCATGCACGCCAGAGGAAAGGGAGGGTGGGCAGAGGAAAAGGAGCTTGGAGAACAGCATTGTGCCTGGGCACGCTGACCCTACAGGAAGACTTTATTTTTTGTGTTTTGTTTTTTAATTTAAGAAACAAGGCAGTGGCCAGAACCACTCATAGGACAATGTGTGCAATTTGTGTTGACTTTTCTCTAAAACTCAGCCCCAAAGAAATGGCAGACTGTTCCTAGCTTCATCATGATCAGAGAAACTGGCCAACCATATCCTTCAAACGCAAGACAGTGTAATAAAACATGAGTACTTCCACCTGACATAAACTAAGGAAGTCCTGAGCACTTGGATCCAAAGTTAGGAAAGCATATGAAAGATTTCCATTGGCAGTGCCCAGGAATATTAATCCTAGGGTGTCTACCATCCTCAGAAAAGTGGTTTGTCCAATCATGGGTGAGAAATATAGCAGGTAGGTACAAAAGTCTACTGGATGAGAGCAAAAGGCATGTGCATGTGTAAACTGAATAGAGCAAAAATTCAAAAATAAAAGTAAAATACTTCTGTTAAATCATGTAGAATAGGGTGCTACTAGTTACATCAGTGTGAAGGTCATCCATTAAAGTACCCAGTTCACCACAGAATAAAAACCACTGATTTTGAGAAATTTGAGAAATAAGATTACTCTAAATAATGCAAAAATAAACTGAAAATTAATAAAACCAATCAAAAAATAGAAAATAACAAAATGGATAAGAAATATCACGTGCACACTGTGACACTTGAACAAGAAAGTGTGGAAGCCATAAAGGCCACGCACTGCTAGACGGTGGGGCAGAGTCTGACAGGGAGTCCAATGCAGGCTTAGATGTCACTTATGCTGAGTGGATAATTTTCTGGATATTTTTTAAGTTGTCAAAATAGTAGCAAGAATGAGTAGACTGCTAATAAGAATGATCCTAGAGATTGATTATTTTTCAACATTAAGAAACGGATAGATTCCATAATATTTAATAAATTCTGGAGCACAGACACATGGACTGCTACCCAATTCATTTTACAAAACTTTCAAAACACTGCAATCAAGATTTGAAAAGGCAGTGTAACAAGGTTACACTGGGAATTAAAATATGTTATTAAGTTAAATATGATGCTATTTTAAGACATGCAGCAGTACATTCAATCACCACTAATTCAATATCTATCCAAGGTTTTTCCTTTAATATGTCCATTGATCATAATTCTGAATCATGTTTTAGAACAAGCAACATATCATCTGAATGTCACGAATTTGGAGACATTTGAGAAGTAATCTAGTCCAAAAGCATCAGGGGAAGCCTGTGGGGTTTGCTGGAAGGAGTGTGGAGATGTGCGTGTTCCTGCAGGCTCTGAAGCAGGTCCTGGTAAGCAGTGAATACGCAGTTGATTTCAGCCAGTGTAGACTGAACAACCAGTAGTGAGCCAGCATGGGAAAATGAGAGATCAGCAGAACCACGGAGGGAGGGCTGGCCCCAAGTCTCTTCTGTGGGGGATCTTGTGGGGGACATATGCAAGGGCATGCCACAAAATGGTGCCGAGCACCTCAGGCCTGACCACGCTGCCCCGGGAGCCATCACCTCGCCCTATTGGCTGACCTCTGCTTCCGTGTTCATGGACAAGACATGGACAATGAATACTCTCCTATCTAAGTGCCTCTGTACATCCCACTTCCGCATTCTTAGCTCAGTAACAGGACACCTACCCCCTCCTCTATATAAGCCTGTATCTCTCTTCAATAAATCAGTTCCTGCTTAAGACAGAACTCTCCAGCTCAGGCGTGGTAATTGCGTGCCGGACGACTTTACCATTCTCAGCCGTCATGTCGGGGACTCCCGGGGATCCCCTCCTCCCCGCTGGCCGAGGGGGAGACTGATACCTGGCTGGGAGGACCCCGACATCTGGTGCCCCATGTGAGGCGCACGAGGACCGGAGGTACCCCAAAGCGTCGTGGGGACCTGACCTGTACATAGCCGGTGGACTGAGCGAATAGAGGGCGGTCAAGGTAAAGTATCCCCGGAAAATGGGGCAGACTTCTTCAAGGGTGGATGACCCTGGGCTCAAAGCACTCAAATCTATGCTCAAAAGTAGAGGTTTACAGATTTCAGATAAACAAGCTAAAAGGGTTTGGGATACATTTTCATGTGCTGCCCCATGGCTTCCGGCAGCTAATCTTTTTAATGTAGATACGTGGAACAGGGTAGAACAATTGATGCGTAAGCGAGAGACTGATTTGGGAGAGGACCCTCCTATGGGGGCATATCCCACGCTGATGACTTTAAAAGGTTGCTTTGCTCCTAACCCACCTCGTAGAACAAACAAGGGGAACTCAACCCCTCCCCTCCCCTCGGTGGACTCTGAAAGTAAAACTTCTGTCGGAGACTTAACCCTTAGGTCTCCAGCTCAGGAGGAAAAGAACAATCTTATAGTATCTCCTGAGTGTCCTGCAGGGACCCAAAGCTCACAGGACCCTCCCCACTTGGCTTCTCTGGGGGAACCTCCTCTCGGCCCACCACCTTGGGGCTCGGGGACACACAGCTCCACAAACAAAAGGGCAAACTTTCTGCCTAACTGGACAAAGCTTTCTGCTTAACTTGCCAGCTCCCAAGAGGGGAAATCCAACCCCTCCTCCTTCTGAGGTGCACTCCGGTGGGGGTGGGGGGGAATTGACTCAAAAAGCAGAAAAAACACTGTGAAGAGCAGGTCAATTTCTTAATTCTGTTAAAATATAAAAAATATAATGTAACAAGATGCTGGCATGCTTATGTTCGTCAGCTCCTAAAGAGAAAGCTAACTTAGGGACAAATGAAACTAAATTGATACAGTAACCACAAATGCAGGGTGTGTTCCCTAGACGACCTTGTATGTATAACAGTAAGCTTTATTCATAAAGGTTCCCAAATGCCGGCTGGCTCTGGAAACTCTTTGATACTATTAAAAAACATTGCTACAGGTTTCATTATTAAACTAAAATAAAACTTAAGAAGTATATTCACATTTGGCTAGCCTTATTCCTCAAAAGTCATGGGAGATCATATTTTATAAATTCTTATACCCAAACCTGGCCTAAATGCCAACTGAAACAAAAGAGTTAAAAAGCCCCAAGCAGATAACAGCTCTCCTGGCCAAACCAAATGGGAGTTTACATTCCACTGCTAAGAGAAAGCCTGATAAGGGATTTGAAACCAAGAAACAAAAGAAAGTTATGTTCAAATTAACTTGAGGTTTCTCTTTCCCCTTCCCTCCTCTCTCCCTCTCCTCTTTTCTCATGTTTCTTTATTGAAACAATTAACAGCTATGTCATTTTTTCCAGGACTCTTGGGTTTTGAATTCTATATATGTTTTTTAGCTCCTGATTTTGACTCTGCATGCTAAAATTAAGATTTCTGATCAGATATATTTCATCCAACTATAAAAGTTTTTTTTACACTCAACTTTGCTCAAAGACCAATTTACGAGGTATACCTTCAATTCAAGAGGCCTCTGTTTTTCATGTGATGTCTATACGTGTTTTGTCCTGTGTATTGTTTACATGTGTTTGTGTATCAAATCTAATATATGGAGTGCTCATAAACTAAAATTAAAAAATGAATCCAAATACCTTTGATTCACTGATTCAAAAGTGTGATTTAAAATCACTACCTCACATTTTTCTTTCCAGATGGTTGGACAATAAAAAATATTATTCTCTATAAAATGTTTCAAATGTAATTAGTCATCCTTCTTTCTAGGATTTCCTTCACCAAAAAATGATGACTTAAAAGTGCTAACTAAACATGGTTTTTATGGATAGCCTAAGTTAAAGTTAAATAGATCAAACTTAACATATGGGACAAGCTCTATAAATGTGGGTTTCATAAAGTTGTTGCTCAATAAAGCATTTAAAATTGCTTTGTCATCACTAAAACAAAATTACTTAATTTAAAGCCCAACAGGTATAATTCTATGTACTTAAACATTGTCTTTTCATAAATGGTAAGTAAATGTAATTCTCTAACACAGCCTAATTCTATCTTAAGTTTCAAAGCCAATTCAGCAAGAGGTCATAAAGGTTTATTTTCCTGTTTTACTTGCTTGAACCATGTTTTTATTAGGTGATTGCCCTCCTTAAAAATCTAAACAGCACCCTCATGCTGGAACCTGAGTTCGCTGCCTATCTATGACGTTGAGCCATGTAACCTGCCTCTGTATTGCTACTGCCAGAACTTTGTTAGTTGTAAACCTACCTTTATGATTCGCTATGCTTCAGACTTCCCTGCTTCTGGACAGAGCTGCTGCCCTCACTGTTTAAAGGGGACAGCCTTTAAGCTGTACAACTGATTTGTGTACACAGTGTAGGCTTGCTTAATTTGATTTTCAAATTACAGTCACTTATCCTTTCTTTGTGTTCTGGATTCTACACATAAAGGCCTAAAGGTTTCTACTGTTTCATTTAAA
>PVHX01023756.1:0-25188 GCA_004024805.1 Geosciurus inauris
AGCTGATGATACCCTTGTGCAAGATGGAGAAATCCCTTCGCGCCATATCCTCTGGTTTTCGTAGTCTTGACTTTGTCCTTCCCCCACATTGGTAACTTCTTGGTGACCCCAGGTTTTAGAGGTATGTTGTCCCTGTGTAATATCCCTTGGGGGTAGGCTTTGAGGTTGGTGGACAAAGCTCAACCACCTGGAAGCTGAGTTTTCTTTACATCAAGATCCATCCCAGTACTCTTTTAATTTCACTTTAGCTATTACAGATAACAATGAACAAGGGATAGACTATTTTGTTTTTTCTTGTTGGTTTTTATTTCCTTATGCATCCAGTAAACCAACTCCCAGGGAGCTGGATCCAACTCTAAATTCTATCTTTAACAACTGATTGATTACAGCATGGCTCTGTTCCATACCAAGAATCAAAAGTTCCTCATTCCCAAACTTTTATCTTTCTGCCCAGATGACACATTTCCCTGAATTATGGCTGGCCTGGTAAATCCCACTTTTGACACCAATCTAAAGATATTGAGGGAAAAACAAAACCCCCAGTTCTTTTTCTCCTCGATGCTCACTCAGTAACACTCCTCTGACACCAGGCGTACCAGCAAGCAAGAAATGCTGCAGCAGCGGGCAGCTGCGGGATGCCCTCTAAGTCAGTTCTGCTCCGACTCTATATACGTGAAGACAGTGCCAGGCCAGCGGTCAAGGGTTCAGACCCTGCTTCAGACACCAGGCGCAATCCCCAGATAGTTCGACCCTGCTTTTCACCCTCCCTCTGTGAGTGTTCACCCTCCCCGCTTCAGGCTGTTGCTGGAGTGACTGGTGAACAACTTGGGCACATTGACTCATGCTTACCCACTTATTATCAAGTATATTACAAAGGATACAGGCGAAGACATACAGGGCACGGGATGGGGAAGGGGCACACCCCATCCAGGTGCACCCCCTCCAAGATCCTCCATTGTTGAGCTACCAGAAGCTCACCTGAACCCCATCTTTGGGGTTTTTTCTAGAGGCTTCATTACTTAGGCATGATTTCATAAGTCGGCCAATGTTGATCAACTCTACCTTCAGTTCCTCTCCTGTCCACTCGTGGACAGTTACAGGTGGGACTCAAAGTCCCAACCCTTTGATCTTGCCTGAGTCTTTCTGGTGACCAGCCAACTCCATCCTGAAGCTACCTAGGCCAGCTCCCAGTCAACTCACTGGCATAAAAGAAGACACTTAATGCTTTAAAAATTCCAAGGACTTTAGGAGTTCTATGGCAAGAAACAGGGGTGATACATATTTCACATTATCACAGGAGTCATGAGCAGGCTGTGGTCCTGGAAAAGTGGGGGTGGCAAACATGACTGTGTCAGGCTCATGGCCACATTTTACAAAGATAATCCTGGCTCAGTGAGAGAGATGGACCATGGCAGGAAAAGATTTGAGAAACACCTGGCCCACCCCAAGCCTCCCTTTGGATCACCTCCTCCCTGGATTCCTCCCGAATGCCCCCTCCACAGAACTGCAAACGCCTGTACTTTCCCCATGCTACGTAGTTGTGTCCTTCTGTGTCTATGAGTTCAGCTGTGGGTGAGAGCTTCAGTGGATGACCAGACGAATGAATAGATGGATAGACAAGTAGATAGGAACACTGAACACAGGGTTAGTGGAGGAACAGACAGGAGCACACAGCAAGGGTCACTATGACCAAAAGACCTAACAAGAACAACCTAGAGAAAGAGAAGTTGGGCTGGGGATATAGCTCAGTTGGTAGAGTGCTTGCCTTACATGCACAGGGCCCTGGGTTCTAATCCCTAGCACCATAAAAAAAAAAAAAAAAAGAGAGAGAGAGAGAGAAAGAAAAGTTTATTTGGGGCTCACAATTTCAAAGATTCAGGCCATGGTTGGCAGACTCCAGTGCTCTTGGCTCAAGGTGAGGCAGAACATCATGGTGGAAGGGCGTGGTTGAGGAAAGCTGTTCATCTCATGGCAACCAGAAAGCAGAGAGCTGCGGGGTGGCTAGGGAGGAAAGGGCCATGGATAGATACAGTCCAGGCCATGCCCCCCGTGACCTACTTCCTCCTGTGGAGCCCCACTTGACTACATTTACCACTCAGTAATCCATTCAAATTACTAACCCATCAAATTGATTAATCCATGGATCAGGTTAAAATTCTTATAATTGAATAATTTCACCATTGAACATTCCTGCATTGCCTAACACATGAGTTTTTGGAGGGAACATTAAATATTCAAACCATAATAGCAAAGAAGTGGATAAAGAGGACGTGGGGTGATACAGCCGGTGAGTGGCATATGCTGGGTAGGTTGGTGATGTGGCTGGGTGTGGGGCAGGTAGCAGCCCATGCCTATAAAGACCACTACCTCCCAGTACCTACCATGCCTATAAAGCCCACTACCTGTGGCCTCCTGGTAGACCTGATCATAGGAAGGACCCTTAACCTGTGCCTTGGTCCCTCTTTCCCCAGGGTTGATAAGCTTGTGGATGGAGCTGGAGACTTCTCTGAGTTCCTCGAGTGGCAGAAGAAGATGCAAGCAAAGGACCGGGAGGAGCAGCTGGCTGCAGGCGAGTGCCGGAGGCTACAGGGGAAGCTCAGCCATGAGGAGGCCATCCTGGCCAGGCAGAACCTCATACAGGAAAACAAGCAGAAAGCAGACCAGAAGAAAGAGGAGGTGATGTGCTATATATATATGCAGCCAGGAGCATGGGGCCAGTGTGCTGTGTGACCTCTAGGAGCCACAGGCCATGGTGGGCAGAGAGCTGAAGGCCCGTGCTGTGGCTTGCTGCAGCCTGGCAGTTCCTGTGCCGTTGGCTCTCAGGCTAATCCTAGGTCATTTCTTTCCAAGACCTATAGGGTGGCCATGGTTTCTCTGTACCTTCCCCAGCAAGCAAGTTTCAGGAGTTCCATGTCAACAGGGCTGAGAGGACTATCAGGCCATTCAGTTCTACTCCAAGCTGCCTCCCACTCTCACCAGCAGGGTGATCTGATCCATGGACCCCTTGGTGCCCCTGAGAGAAGCCCTGAGATTCTGGAAGAATCTGCTAGTGGTGGACACCTTGGCATGTAACATGTTTGCTGTGCAGGGGTAGGAGACTTGTGGATGTCCAGGTTACCACTTTAGAAGCCCTGATGGGACAGTCCTGGTTCTTCCTCTACCAAGGACAGACTGTCTAAGTGAAGTCTCCTAACCTGCATTCCCTGTGTACTTGTGCTTCTGAGTGTCTCCCAGATGTGTCCAAGGAGGGCACCCACTGGCCCCACAGGTCCAATGTGTAGCCATGTCTCTCCTTAGATGTGTCCCACTGACTCCCTGAGGTCAGAGGGCACACTCTCCAAGATCACCCAAATTATTTTTTTTGTTAGACTCATTTGTATCTGTTTGGATTCAATTTTAAGATTTGCTTTTTCTAATCCAGGCATAGTGGTGCACACCTGTAATCCCAGAAGTTCAGGAGACTGAGGCAGGAGGATTGTGAGTTCAAAGCCAGTCTCAGCAACTTAGTGAGGCCCTGTCTCTAAATAAAATATAAAAAAGGGCCAGGCATGGTGGCTCATGCTTGTAATCCCTGCACTTTGGGAGGCTGAGACAGGAGAATCACGAGTTCAAAGCCAGCCTCAGCAATAGTGAGGCACTAAGCAACTCAGTGAGATCCTGTCTCTACATAAAACACAAAATAGGGCTGGGAATGTGGCTCAGTGTCGAGTGCCCCTGAGTTCAATCTCCAGTAACAAAAAAATAAATAAATAAAATAAAATATAAAAAAGGGCTGGGGGGGCTGGGATTGTGGCGCAGTGGTAGCGTGCTCGCCTAGCATGTGTGAGGCACTGGGTTTGATCCTCAGCACCACATAAAAATAAAATAAAGATATCCTGTCCACCTACAACTAAAAAAATAAATAAATATTTAAAAAAAAAAAAAAAAAAAAGGGCTGGGGCCTGGCACAGTGGCACACACCTATAATCCCAGCACTTTGGAAGGCTGAGACAGGAGAATCGCGAGTTCAGAGCCAGCCTCAGCAACGGCAAGGTGCTAAGCAACTCAGTGAGACCCTGTCTCTAAATAAAATACAAAATAGGGCTGGGGATGTGACTCAGTGGTCGAATACCCTTGAGTTTAATCTCTGGTACCAAAAAATAAATAAATAGATAAATAAATAAGGGCTGGGGGTGTGGCTCTGTGGTTAAGCACCCCTGGGTTCAATCCTTAGTACCAAAAAAAAGTCAAGATTCACTTTTTATTTCCTTTGAGTTTATTTAGTTTGTTTATTTGTGCTAGAGATCAAAGCCCAGGCCTTGTTCATGCTAAACACTGCTCTCTTCCATTCAGCTTGACTCCAGTGGAACATTGCTGTTTTGGAAGTTTTTAAATGACAGTCCATCTCATTAACGGTTACAGGACTATTTAAACGATCTGTTTCATATTAGGTGAGCTGTGACAGTTTGCATAGCTTGAGGAATTGGTCCATTTCACAAAGTCAAATTTGTGTGTGTAGAAGTTGTTTGTGATATTCTATTAACCACCCTACTATGTCTATAGGGGCTATAGTGATAAAACTTGTTTTGTTCCTGGTATTCCTGATTTGTATCTTTGATTTTGATCTGTAATTCTTGCATAGAGATTTTTCAATTTTACTCATCTTTCCAGAGTCAGCTTTTTGTCTCACTGATTTTCTCTATTGTTTTGCTGTTTTAAATTGTTTTCTGATCTTTACTTCCCTCCATTTGCTTACTTTGTGTTTATTTTGCTCTTTTTCTAGGCTCTTGAGATGGGAGCTTAGGTTACTGATTTCAGACTCCTCTGCCTTTCTGTTACAAGCATTTGGTGCTATGCATCACCTTTGATTTACTGCGTTCGCTGTGTTCTGCTAATTTTAATAAATTTTATGTTCATTCACTTTTTTATTTTTTAATTTTTTTAAAATACTTTTTTTGGTTGTAGATAGACACAAATATCTTTATTTTTTATTTATTTATTTTTATGTGGTGCTGAGGATCAAACCCAGTGCCTCATGCATGTGAGGCAAGCGCTCTTCCACTGAGCCACAATCCCAGCCCCTGTTCATTCACTTTTGACATTTTTCCATTTCACTTGAGATTTCCTCTCTGATCCATGCATTATTTAGAAGTGAAGTGTGTTGTATGTTTTTCAAACATTTGGAGATTTTCCTGTTGTCTTTCTATTATTGATTCCCCTCCCCAAAATACTGGAGATTGAACCCAGGGACACCCAATCTCTGAGCTACATTCCCAGTCTTTATTATTTTTATTTTGAGACAGGACTTTACTAAAGTTTCTGCAGCTGTTCTCAAACTTGTGATCTTCCTGCCCATTACTGAGATTATGGGTGTGGGCCACCATGCACAGCAGGATGTCATCTATCTGCCATATTTTATATAGACCGCTTTAAAAGAACACTACTCTGCTGTCATTGGATATTTTATGGACATTGATTAGCTCCTGCTAGTTAGTACTTGTTTTAGTCAGCTTTTTTGCTGTTGAGACAAGAACAATTATAGGAGGGAGAAAAGTTCATTAGAGGGCTAACAATTTCAGAGATCTCAGTCCATAATCAGCCAACTTCATTCCTCAGGGCCTTGGAATGAAGTGCACTCTGAAGTGTATAGTTAAGAGAACATCATGGAGGAAGAGTTGGTGGAGGAAAGTGGCCCAGGGCATCACACCAGGAAGCAGAGAGAGAGCTTTGTTTCTCAGGCACACCCCCAATGATTGCCTCTTCCAGCCACACCCTACCAGCCTATAGTTACCACCCAGTTAATCCCTATTGGGGGATTAATTCACTGTTTGGATTAAGGCTTTCATAACCCAATCATTTCACCTCTAAATTTCTTACATTGTTTCACACATGAGCTTTTGGGGGACACCTAATAGCTAAATGATAACAATAGTGAATTTTTCTGTGCATCTGCTGACTTTCTAGTTGTTATGTCAGTTGTTGAGGAGAGGTGTTAGAATCTCTAGTTGTGACTGTGACATTATCTTTTCCTCTTTCTGCTCTATTGGATTTTGCTTCACATATTTTGTAGTTTGATGCATGCACATTTAGAATTGCTGTCTTCCTGGTCATTGACCCTTTTATTATTATGTAATAGCCTTCTCTGTCTCTAGCAATTTTCTTTGCTCTGAAGTCTGCTTTACCTGATATTAAAGTCTTGCTTTCTTTGGTTAATGTTTGCATGATATATATTTTCCATTCTTTTTACTTTCAACCTGTCTATATGATCATATTTAAAGTTTCTTGTAGATAGCATATGGTTGGTCATGTTTTTTAATCTGCTAATCTCTATTAAATGATATATATAAACCAGTTACATGTAATTAGTTGTTTTCTTAGGTTTAAGCCTGCCATTGTTGGTTTTGTTTATTCTGTTTTTTGTTTGTTTCTATTTTTGTTGCCTCTCAATGGCAAAGGGTTTTCAGAATTACATTTTGATTTAGCTATGATATTTGTATAATTATATCTCTTTATATAGTTTTTTATTGTATCTCAGCATATTGGATTATATATACATGTGTTGGTCAGCTTTTGTTACTGTAACAAAATACCTGTGATAACTTAAGGAAAGGTTTTATTTGCCTCACAGTTTTGGAGGTTTTAGTCCATGTTGGTTGGCCCCATGGACTTTTGAGGCTGCTGCAGGGCTGCACATCATGGCAGGAGTGCCATGAGGTGTGGACCAAAGCCACTCACCTCATGGTGGCTGAGAAGTAAGAAGAAAAGGGAGTAGGGTCCCTCTATCCCCTTTGAGGGCGCACACCCCGTGACCTGACTTCCTCCCACCAGGCCCTGCCTCCTGAACTTTCCACAGCTTCCCATGGCACCACAGGCAAGGACTGCCCTTTGAAACATGGCCCTGTGGACACTCCAGACCCAAACTACAGCAGCACATGACATAGTCTACACGTGGTGTCATGATACTAATTTGATTGAAGCGTGGGAACCTCGCCCCCTTTACACCTCTTGCCCTCCCCATTTTATAGAATTGTCTAAAGTATTTCCTCTGCATACATTTAGAGTCACAGCAGACAGCATTATGATTTTTGCTTCAACTACAAACATAATTGAGAAGGCAGGAAAGAAGTCTTTGTATGCACCTGTTCGCTCATGATGTTCTTATTTCCTAATGTCGCAAGATCTCTTAGTCACTCTTTGTGTCTGAAGCACTTTTAGCCACCCCAGGTGGTGGGGGAGAGGCTCTGTTAACACCAAGGGTGGGTGGAAGTCCAAGTTCCCCGGAGCCTCCAAGTCCCTGTGCAGGCTTCTCTGGTACCACCTCTTGGCTGGTGCACCTCAGCTCAGCCTGGTAAGTGTCAAGCCTAAGATCCCACTCAGTCTTTGCTAGTGGGGATGCAGTGAACCTCGCTGTATTCTGTACAGTCTGCCTGGAGTGGGAGTTTAGGTTCTAGAGTCATTCTGTCCTTGCAAGCTGCCCTTTTCCCAGTTCTTTGGCTAGAGAAAGCAGCAGACGTTGGTGGGTTTCTTTAGCTTGTGCCTACTGGCATTACTGTGTTAGCAGCTCCACTGGCACCAGTCTGAGATACATGGGGCAAGTAGAAAACCCAGAGAACTCACACTGTGTGAGGTCTCAGACCCTGTGGCTCCTGGGCAGTCTGCCTTCTTTTTCCCTTTCAGAGTTTTCCTTGTTTGTATTAGAGACAGCACCTAGGAGTGCTGGCATCTAGGAGTGCATGCATGCTAGGCAAGTGCTCTTTCGCTTCACATGTTCTATAGCTCTGTTTGGGGCACGCACATTTAGAATTGTGCATCCTTACATCCTCAGCCCAATAATTTCTTCCTGGGAACAAGGAAAGTAAAATCTGATGAGAGGCCTTGTGGGGCAGAGGCACTGTGGTCAGGACTCCAACATGGCTTCTGTCATCCTTAGCCCCTCATGGAGTACCAGGTTTCAGCTGAACCAGTGGGCAATTCTGAGCCTTTCCCCAGGGCCCCTCCTCAAAGCTGTCCCTGAGGACAGAGAACAACTCAATCCTCCAAGAAAAGGTGCTGAGAAGGAAGCAGAGCCCACCTGGCTCCCTCCCACCAGGCCTCCCCTGAGGTGGGACAAGCCAAGTTTCCTCTCTTAGTCATCTCTGCCACCACAGTCAGCTTGCTCCCAAGAGTGGTCACAGCAGACACAAGGTGATACCAGAGAAGCGGGCACAGGGACTGGGGGCTCATTACTGAACAATGAGAATAATTTACCATTTGAACAAAGCTTTTTAACCTGTTATCACAGTGGGACAAATGCAGAGCACCTGTGCCAGAGCAGGTCCACTGAGGAAGAACCCTTCCATGCCAGTTGTCATGGGGACTGTTCTTTGAGCACATTTTACCGAAGTATTAGCCCATTAAATTTGGTGGCACTTGTAGCGCTTTTCCACTTGGCTCTGGTCACGTAAATCCTATACAGCATGTTCTGGGTTTATTTTGTCTTGCTTTGCTTTTTGGTGCTGGGAATCTGAGCCCTGGCCTTGTGTGTACTAGGTAAGTGCTCTGCCACTGTGGTGGCTTGAGCACGTGGTACCAGCTCCATGTGCAACCCTAGTGCAGTGGCACTGTGAAGTAGCAGGATGAGGTCTGCGGGACCTGCGGGACCTGCGGGACCTGCAGACAGGGCCTGAGAACACAGGGTGGGCTGCTGATCCCTGAGCAACTCCAGGCAGGAGGTGGTTCTGGGTCTCTTTCGGATGGAGCCAGCCAGGGCTCAGGCCAGCTGGGGCTCTCCGCTCACTCATCTGTGGTGTCCCCAACCTCACTGCTGGTCTGGCCAGGTGGCTGCACATTCATGGCTCCTGTCCTATATGCCCTCTCCTCTCCATGACACTGTGCTGATACCCATGCTGCCACTGAGGGCAGTGAGCCCTTGCCCCATTCAGGGCTCTGTGCCCCATGTGGCTGAGGAGTGAACACGGCCTCTGGTTTCACAGCAAAGACACTGAAACCCCCAAAATTTTTAAAACAAAAATTTAAATAAAAAGAAACCAAAGCCCAGGAAGGCCCCAGAATTTACCCGAGGTCATACAGCTGACCAAGGCTAAGGCAGATAGAACTTAACATCTGGTATATTTTGCCCTCAAGTTGGTGTCTTCTCCGTGGACGTGAGCCACCTCCCTATTCTATGTGCACTTACAACAGGTGAGAGGCACTACTTAGCCAGAAGTCTTTTCTTTCTCACTCCCACACGAAGCTCTTGGTTGTCTCCTTGCTGTGAAGGCAACCTCCAGCCTTTCTTTGGTGGCCCGTCCCTGACACTGTGGCCAAGCTGGGGAGCCATGGAACTTAGGTTCGGTGGCTGCAGCACAGGTGCAGGCACTTTTGTTCCCTCTCTACCTCCTCGAGAGAAGCCACTTTTTTCTCCTATTTCCACATAAACATTTCTCTGACTTGTTACGTCAAAAATGGTGTTGTAGTGTAGCTCAGCATGTGCAAGGTCCTGGGTTCAACACCCACAATAACAACAAAATTATTTTCTAATACTTTTTTCTTTTTGGGGACCAGGGAATTGAACCTCAAGGCTGAGCCCCTCTAAAGTAATTATTTAAAATAAACCTTTCACTTTAGGACAGCTCTAAGATTTACAGAAAAGCTACAAAGACAGTACAGAAGGTTCCTGTATCCTCCCCACCCTGCTCTCTCCATTATTATGATTATTATTTTTGGTACTGTGAATTAAACTCAGAGATACTCGACCACTGAGCCACATCCCCAGCCTTATTTTATGTTTTATGTAGAGACAGGGTCTTGTTAAGTTGCTTAGTGCCTCGCTTTTGTTGAGGCTGGCTTTGAACTTGTGATTTTCCTGTCTCAGCCTCCCAAAATGCAGGGATTACAAGCGCGTGCCACCCCACCCAGCTCTGCTCTTTGCACTTTTTTTTTTTGTACCAGGGATTGAACTCAGGGGCACTCGACCACTGAGCCACATCCCCAGCTCTATTTTGTGTTTTATATAGAGACAGGGTCTCACTGAGTTGCTTAGCGCCCTGCCATTGCTGAGGCTGGCTTTGAACTCGCGATTCTCCTGTCTCAGCCTCCCAAAGTGCTGGGATTACAAGCGTGAGCCACCGCGCCCCGCTTGCTTTCTCCATTTTGAGCATTACATTACCACAGGCACTCTGACTCCAGGGCGACCACGACATGGTACCACAGACTGGTGACTTAACAAATCCAGCACCAGGATCCCACTGGGAGGGAGGAAGATATCAGGGGGAACTTCTCCCATAGGCCCAACCTCAAGAGGATCCCCGGAAGCTGCCAGCCCTGGGGGTCAGGTGGGAGGGGAGCCTGGGCTGGTGCTGACGATGCTGGGCCCTCGGACCAGACGGCTGAGCTGATGCTGCAGTGTGCCAAGAGGAGGCTCAAGGAGACTAGGTCCATGAAGAAGCTGGTGGAGCAGGTGACAGAGGCACAGAAGAATGTCAGAGTGGCTCAGATGAAGCTTGTGAAGGGCCGGCGGCACATAGGTATGGTGAGGAGCCAGGTTCCTAAAGGCCTTCTCCGTTCTTCCCTGTGTGGGTCCTAGGCTAGCGTCCTGCTGAGTGAGCTACTGTGGTTACTGGTGGGTGGGCTGGGACTGGGCAGGTCCTCTCAGTCGATCTCACTTGGTCAGGAACTGAACATGGAATTCCCAGGGGAGGTTGACTCTGTCCAGTGCCTACCAAGCATTCTTGGGCCCCCTCAGCACCCTGCTTGGTCCCAAAGTTCAGGAGGTAAAGGAGCAGAGCCGTGAGATGCTGCAGCGCAGTGCAGAGGCAGCCAGGGAGGAGCAGAGGCGTCGCTCTGAACTCATCTCGCAGCTGCGTGCACTGGAGACACAGCCCACACGCAAGGGCAAGCTGGTGGACTTGACCCAGGTGAGGACACAGCCCCCAGAACTCACACTTTGAGGGAATCTCCATGTTGGTAGCAGCAGGTCCAGAATCCCCACCAAGCCAGGTCCTGCCCCACCCCAAGTTCATCTGGCCTGGGGCAGGGGTGGGTGGCCCCACCATCAGTGGACTTTGTAGCACTCAGAGTGCTGCGGGCCTGGGCCTGCTGATGAGGCAGACACCATTCTGGACCTCTGTAACCCTCGAGGCAGGTGGGAAGGGCATTGCAGGAAGAGCAAGGTGTGCAGAGGTCTGGGACTGGATGGAGCAGGCAGCTGAGAGGACAGTCTCTTGGAAACCTGTGTGAGAAAGCAGGGAAGGCTAGGCTCATGGGGTAAGAGGCAGCGCTAGGGGCACCATGGGAGCTGGTTCTGGGGCCCGGCCCCAGCACGTGAGGAGTACCTGCTATGATGTCCAGCCAGACCCACACCAGACATGGACCATGGAGTGGGCTCCAGCTGGAGAAGCTGAACAGGGGCATGTTATGCAGGCAGAATGGAAACAGAGGGAAGGCAGGCCTGGGTAGGGGGCAGGCTGCATAGCTGCCAGCTTGGAGCCTCCTCTGCCATCTGGCAGATCCCTGGGTATGGTGTGGAGGGGGAGATGTCTGTTGTGGAGCTGCGAGAGCGACTGGCCCTGCTCAAAGAGACCCAGAGGCGTGAGGAGGAGGAGAAGAGAGATCAAATCATCCAGGACAAGCGCGCCAAGAGCCAGGAGCTACTGAACACAGTGGAGCAGATCTCACTGTGCCGGAAGGCTATGGGGAGAACTGCAGCCATGAGGTGGGTACCTGAAGCCCACAGAGGGTGCTTCCAGGTGGGCAAGGAGCAGCAAGCCAGCAGGTATCCTCCAGAGTGGGTCTCCTTGCAGCAGTCTCTGCCCTCCTGCCAGGCAGGTCCCTTGCAGTGAATTCCCCCACATCTCGTAGTTTAGTAGATGATTTTCAGGCCTACAGAAATAGTGGGAATCATGCGGTGACGGCTTCCATGCCCACGACCTATACACAACCACGTTGCACCTAGGCCATGAGCACGACCTTTTGCTATACGTGCTTCATCTAACTAGCTAGCTATTTATCGGTCTGCACAGATAAATAGCTGGAAGTAGCTGCAGGCATCAATCAGATGCTTCACTCCTGAACAATGTAAGCGTGCATCTCCTAAAAAAAGGTTGTCCACAGCACTGACACAACCAGGAAAGGTAACAAAAACCTCAACGTTTTTATATGTCCTCTCTGTATTCACATTTTCCCAGGTATCCCAAGACTGCTAAAACCTTTTAAAGATTGTTTGCTATATATTTTTTTATACCAAGGTCTAGGTCACACACACACAAACACACACACATACACACGCTTTTTGCTTCTGGGGACACTTGGTGACTTTTTCCAGCCCCATGGCAACGCAATCAGGCACAGATAGGTATCAGGTAGGTATCTCCCCACCCTAACCAGGGTCATGCTAGCCTTCAAATCTTGGCTTGGTCCTGCAGGGACGCACAGCTATCCCAATACCCATTATAGCAGAGCACACTGGGCCCCAGAGGAAGAGTCAGAGTGGGAATGGGGTGGGGAGGGAAGACAGGGATGACGGAGAAAAAAACTGATCATGGCCACTGGGGGAAATCCTTAACTCCTGGTCTTCTGAGCCACTGCTGCTTTGGCTGTAGTTTAGATAAAGCACATGCTGCTGGGGACTGCTAAGGGAGGCTGCAGGCCACAGCAGGCCCCACAGTGGTCCAGCTCCTGGAAACCCCACCACCTCCCAGCTGCTGGCCTGGGCCTGGCAGACCCCAAATGCAGTTGTTAAGAGTGTCTCCAAGGGCCCTACTCTGGATAACAAGTTTCTGGAGCCCTACCCCATGTGTGCAACCAGCCCCAACAGTAGTAATTCAGTAGAAGCATTTTAGTGTGAGGGGAAGTAGGAGGTGGGGGGACAGGACAGTCAACAGAGAGCATAAAGACAGGGGAGAGTACCCACACATGCACCACACTGCAATGTGCAGTTACATCCACTGACAGGGAGCAAGACCAATTGATGGGACGGAAATGGCCAATGTATGGAGACAATGTGCAAGGACACACACCATAGAATTAGCAGTGGTCAACTTTGGCACAAGGGCGTCAGGGGGAGTAGAGATAAAAGGGGCTTTTGCATTTTTCTCTCAACTATATACAGTGTACTTGTCATACTAACCCCTATTCTCAGAACTGGGGACTGAACCTGGAGGTCTTTACCACTGAGCTACATCTGTAGCCCTTTTTATTTTCTATTTTGAGACTAAGTTGCTGTGGCTAGCCTCGAATTTGCAATCACACTGCCTCAGTCTCCTGTGTGGCAGGAATTACAGGCGTGTACCACCCTGCTGCCCAGCTGTATGTAACACTTTTTTAAAAAGCAAACATAAGCCAGGCACGGTGGCTCACGCTTGTAATCCCAGCACTTTGGGAGGCTGAGGCAGGAGAATCACAAGTTCAAAGCCATCCTCAGCAAGGGTCAGGCACTAAGCAGCTCAGTGAGACCCTGTCTCTACATAAAACACAAAATAGGGCTGGGGATGTGGCTCAGTGGTCGAGTGCCCCTGAGTTCAATCCCTGGTACCAAAAAAAAAAAGCAAACATAATATAACGGCAGCGACGGCAGCGACGCTGGCAGGACCCCAGGCCAACCCTGTACAAGGTGACCCTGCCCCAGAGTCACCCAGTCACGTGCGTTGCCGGGTTTCAGACCGCTGCTCCTAAGCCCACTCTGTCGCCTGCCAGGTGGGAACAGAAGAAAGCCCAGGCAGCAACGGGCGCGCCCTCCCAAGACGAGCGCGTGCTGGAGCTGCAGCGCAGGATCGAGGAGAGGGCAGCCGAGCGCCGCAGGCAGGCAGTTCCGCTGCACGTGCCAGCACCGCGGACTGTGCGCCGCCTGTCACGGGTGAGCCTGGGGGAAGCTAGGGAGAGCTCTGGCGTGGCTCCGGCCCGGGCCCCAGAGTGCTCTGCCCATGCCAACACCACCCCTACCTGCAGGCGCAGCTGGAAGCGCAGCACTGGCTGGAGCTGGAGAGGAGCCGGGAGCGCAGGCTGCGCGCCCTGCAGTGCAGGGATTCCCCCATCGCACCCGCGCGTCGTCTGGAGGCCGCCTGAGCCGCTGTACCCCGCCCCGCCACCCCAGACCTCCCAGATCCCCGCGCAGCCCCCAACCCTGCCGCACGCCCTCTGCTCCCCGCCCACACCTGCAGGGCTGTGGTAGAATCGGCAGGATGCAGTCACTTTGTGTGAGAAAACCAGTATCCGCTCTTTATTTGGAATTCAAATTTAACTTCCGACCTGCATTTCTATATGCTAAATTTGGCCGCCCTGGCCCGACCCTAGCCCTTCCCCAAGGCCCAGCAAATCATTCCCAAAGCCCGCGCCCGCTCCGGAGCTTCCTCCGCACCAGTCTCCACCTTCTACCCCGACCCTGTGGCTTCGCCTGGGAACCTAAGGCCATGTGTGCGGTTGTGCTAAATGGTAGGACTCTGCAGCGCCAGCTAAGAGCTGGCCCTTCTCGTGCCCTACCACGGAATCGGCAATCCTGGGCGCGTAGGAACTGTGCTCATTTCATTGATGAGGCCACTGGTGTTCAGGTGACCCGCCCAGCACGCCAGAACCCAGAGCTAAGTGTGGGTGACTTTACAGAGCCCCGGAGGAGCCTGGAATCAACAAGGTTGGGCTACTGGGAACCGGGTAGCCCTGCGCAGAGACCAGGGTGGATTCTTGGCTGGAGAAGGCATGACCTTGAGAACAGGCCTGTGGAGTGAAAGCGCCTGGGCCTCTAGAACAAAGCACTGAAAGGACAATGTGGGCCAGTCTGGAGGGTGGGGTGCAGCAAGGGAGGGGCTGCAAACAGCCAGATGGATAGATAGATGGATGTTCAGGAGAGGGACACCCCTCCACATCCTCCTTGGGCCTGCAGAGCTGCTACCTCAGCCCTGGAGGCTGGGCCTCGGAGCACTCCCAGATCAGAAAAGCAGGCACCAGCAGTGACAAAAACACACTTAAGGATCAGAGTCCTACCCCAATATTCTGTAATAGAACCCTAGAACTTTCCCACAACTGGGTTGGTAAAGAGAAATTCTCATCTTCCTGTTCAATCAGAGCTGATAGTAGATTAAATTTCATTTAGTGAAAAAAATACATCTTTTTCTATCCTGTGCTGTGCTATTCAAGCCCATTTCACTAGATATTGATGTAATACACTGATGACTGGTCCAGACAGTGATTCTGGAGCTCTGAAGAACTCAAAGGGATTTACCGGCTCCCCTAACTGGCAAGCCAAAGGCAGATGGACTTCAGGGTGTGCCTGATGCAGGAGTTCTATCTCCAGGCTGGTAGCAGGTTCAGCTTCAAGAACATAGAATATATCTCCTGGCTTGAAGGAGTTCCTGCTAAGCCAGCCTTCTACAGTGGGGGCAGGTCTGCATGGTTGCCTGCAGCAAGGCTGTGGCAAGGGAGGAAACTGCCCTTCATCTTCACCTATTAGGCTTGCCTCTGGGCAGAGCAGATATATGGCAGCCCAACACAAACTGTGGACGCTATTGGCAACAATGTTGACTGGCAGTCAGAAAGGTCTCCCCTCCAGTCCTGTTCTTAGAGCTACCTTGTGAGAAACTAGGCCTCTGCTCCATCTACTCCAATGGGAGTAGGCCTGGGGTCATTTCCTAAAGTTGTGGCACTGTGTGTAGCAGATTGTAGAATGTCTCCCTGTACCCATATTCCTTGCCTTGTGACTTTACAATTCCCATCAAGAGGTAGAGTCTATGTCCCCCAATATCTGAACCTGGTTTGGATTGGATACTTACTTTGGCCAAAAAGATGCAGCATAAGTATCCCTGTGCCAGCTCAGAGCCTGGAACTCAAATGGTCTTAGAGATTCCACTTGTTCTCTTGGAAGCCTGCCAGGCCCCAGTGAACATGATCAGGGTGGCCTTTTGGGAGGAGACAAGCTGAAACCTGTGGAGGAAAGCCAGTTGTCCTGAGCTCATTTTAGATCATTCCGCAACCAGCAGACACCCCCTCTCTACACCCTCACATGTGAGGCCAGCCAGGACCAAAACCTCTACCCTCCCACCTGAGCAACAATAAACACCTGTTGTTTAAAATATTGGGCTTTGGTGGTTTGTTTCAAAGCAACAGCTGCCTCATATACACACTGGGGACTCCTGCCTCCCCTTCCTGCACGGGTCCTTTGAGATTCAAGCTTCCCAAGACAAGGAACCAGCTAGAGGGATATAATGTTGTTGCTGTTGCCATGAATGCTCTTTCTGGACCTTTCCTGGCTGAACCACCCAGGGAGTTGAGCTTTTGCCTGAGTGCAGGCTAGCCACAAGACCCTCCTTCACAAGGCAGGGCTCTCTCTGCAGATTTTTTTTGGTACCAGGGATTGAACTCAGGGGTGCTCGACCACTGAGCCACATCCCCAGCCCTATTTTGTATTTTATTTAGAGACCAGGCCTCACAGTAACTTAGTGCCTCGCCGTTCACAATTCTCCTGTCTCAGCCTCCCAAAGTGCTAGGATTACAGGCGTGTACCACAGCACCCAGCTTCTCTCTGCAGATTTGAACATCCCAGGCAGAGGTTCAGTAGATGGTCTGGGTGTTTTCAGACAATAGGGACAAGATGAGTGGTTTTTTTTTTGTTTTTTTTTTTTGGTACCGGGGATTGAACTCAGGGGTACTCGACCACTGAGCCACATCCCCAGCCCTATTTTGTGTTTTATGTTGAGACAGGGTTTCACTGAGTTGCTTAGTGCCTTGCCATTGCTGAGGCTGGCTTTGAACTCGCAATTCTCCTGTCTCAGCCTCCCTAAGTGCTGGGATTACAGGCTTGAGCCACCGCGCCCGGCTGAGTGGTTTTGTTTTTTGTCTTACCAAATTCATTCCCAAATTCAGCTGAGGGACCAGAGCTCAAGATAACCCCTTTCATTCTCTACTTGATTCTGGCATGTGGCCCCCAAGCAGGGGCTTGCATGCATTTGGGCAGTGCTGCCCTGAGTCCAACCTTCCACATTCTTCTTCTGTGGTAGGTACCATTACAATTTTCATGTAAGAGTGAGGGAACTTCTGAGACTTGCCCCAACAATGGAGCTGCTTTTCAAAAAGCAGGGCGATCCAAGGACAGCACTCTATGGACACCTGGAGTTCAAATGATTCCCCTGAGACCTCCAGGCCTCTGCCTGGGCCTTGGCCCTCTCCCAGGCCCGTCCTGGGGAAGAATGCTTTTCCGTTCACTCTTCCTATTCTGGCACCCACTGCCCGCAGAACTATCTGAACCTGGTACCTGAGCCCTCCCAGATCTGATTCTTGCCCCTTCGCCCGAGCTCCTGACACACTGGGCAGCCAGCCTGCGGTTTCCTGGGCATGCCCACCTCTCCCCATTCCCCTTCCCAGGCTCTGGGACACAGCTCTCTTGCTGGAACGTTCTCTTTTCACTTTCTAGTCCTTCAGTCCTCGGCTAGGGGTCGCCTCATCTGGGGAGCCGTCTCAGACGTCCAGCTGAAGACCCTCTGGCTCCCGCGGATGCGACGAACTGTGCTTCCTGGGACTCCTCCTCCAGTCTGGAAGAGTTCGGGGAACGACACAGTCAGGGCCTGGCACGACAGATTTGAGCCCGGTTTCAGCCGAGGGTCGCAGACCTCGGGCCGCGGGGGCATTCCTTACAAAGGCCTAGTTAACAGGCGAGGAGAGAGGCTCGGACAGGCGCATGGAATGGCTGGCGGGGACTAACTTCCAGTCCATGTTATAGGGCGAGTCCCGCCAGGGACACAATGGCTAGTGAGCGAGGAAGCAGTGAGCTAGCAGCCCGCTCACTCCGGAGACCGCGCCTCGCCTTTACGGTACAAATCGCAGCTGGCCCCTCAGACACAACTCCCACGAGGCCTTGCGGGCGTAGCGGTGTCGACGCCACTCTCGCGAGAACTGGGCCTTAGGCGCGCAAGCGTGGGCGGGGCCGGAAGGAAGTGCGGTTCAAAGCGGTAATAGATGGTTTTCTTATCCAATAGAATTGAAAATGTACCTCTTTAACCGGTAGACCGCGGGAGTAGGGGCGGAGGCGACCAATGGGGCCCTCGGGGGGCGGGGCCTACGCCTGAGGAGCGGAAGTGGGTTGCTTTGAGTCGGCGGAGTCTTGCTTGAGCGGGTCTCCTTATCGGCTTGAGAAGGTGTTTCCTCTCGCTAGCGTGTTGGCGGCGGCGTCCGCCGAGCCAGCCGAGCCCCGGGTAAGGCTAGGCTTCGTAGGAAGGGAGCCCCACGTCAGGGCGGGCACACGCGGGATTCAGGCGGCTCGCGGCCTGCAGAGGCGTCGGCGCCCGCCCTGCGCGGCTTGGCCCCGCTTGGGCCCCACAGCCCGGGCCGGCCTCTTCGGGGCCTCGGGCCAGCTCCGCCCGCCCCACCGTCCGCGTGAGCGCCCGAGCTGGTCCTGCGCGGGCGTCGGAAGTTGGGAGACTCGGCCCGGGGGTCGTCTCGGCCCGGTCGGCCGAGCCGCAGAGCTTCGTCCGTTATCTAGGAAGGGAAACTGAGGCCTGGGGAGGGGAGGGACGCGCCCAAGGTCAATCGGCGAGCCTGGCGGGCCGGCCGTCCGGGGGGCGGGGGGGACACCCGGGCGAGGTTCTTGTTTCCAGATGACGATGCCTCCTTTGTGTGCTCGCGCTGCCGCCCCGCTATCGTGGGGCCTGCGAGTTGGCCCGGGTGTCCCGGCCGCCTGGCAAGGCCTTTCTGGGCTGGGGGGTGTGCCCAGGACGAGTAGGTCCTCACCCTCCAGGAGCTCTTCCCGGCCCCACCGGGGGTTGTGAGAGCATGCGAGTGTGAGGCCTGCGGCCCAGCCTGCGCCCCTCGGGCTTGTCCCCTCCGGCCTGCCCCCTCCCTGGCGCGGCTGTACACGGGTGTATGAAAGTCAGAAACGCTGTTCCGCGTGAACATCCCTTGTCCATTGTTGGACCCTTTGAGGGAAGAGGACAGAGTTTGGGCAAGCAGTTTTGTGGGTGTTACAGCTTTTGTCTTAGTCCTTATTGGTGCCTACGGACGTTCAGTCTTCACCTCATTGTGGTTCTGCATAAGGTTCCTGGGCCAGACGTAAGGCCTCATCTCTGCAGCCTTTTAGCCCAGCTTAAGCTGCCTAAGTGGTTGGGGAGACAATCCCAGAAAGATGAGATGGTCTGCCCAAGGTCACAGCCAGTAGAACGGGTTCTAGTTCCTCACAACATTGACTTTGTTTTTCTAGGTGATTTGTTTTTCAATGTATGGAGAGACCTTGGGTTCAGTTTTACCTGAATTTGAGATGAAGTGGGAACACGTGAGTGGAAAGAGTATTGCTGTTGGCTTTTGTGTTGCCTGAACTTGAGCTTCAAACAATGATAACAAAATGTTGCTTTAATAGTGTTTATCCATGGGCTGGGATTGTGGCTCAGTGGTAGAGCGCTTGCCTCGCAAGCATGAGGCACTGGGTTCAATCCTCAGCACCACATAAAAATAAATAAGTAAAATAAAGATATTGTGTCCATCTACAACTAAAAAAAAATATTTAAAAAAAAAATAGTGTTTATCCACCTTAAGTTAGTATCCCTGAAAGGAGTGGTTCCAGACAGTTTTCCTATTCACACCTTCTGTGAAATTTCAATACAACATACTGTATATCTTTTTACCTACTGAATGTATATTTTTGCTTTATACATAAAATAAGTTTTTTTGCTCTCTCAGAGTTCATGCATTAATGCTCTGAGCACTATTTTGAGGTCTTTTGTGTGTAGAGCTTTCTGCTTTTGGGGTACAGCAGTGAACAAGGTAGGTCTAGTGATGGTCTTCCTGGAGCTGAGGGTTTAGGAAATGGAAGTCCTTGCAGGTGAAATATAGATAGTATAAGGAGTGTAGCAAGATGTGGGATTGGAGAGGCAAACAGCAATCAGATATGAAAGGTGTCTGGTGTAATAACTTGTTCTAAGGCCAAGAGGAATTTGTCTTCTGTGGCCTGCACCATTGGATTGAGTTTTAAGCTGGGAAATAATAGCACAAATAGAATTGTGTTTAAGAAAAGTTACTGCTGAAGACTGGACAAGTGGTTTGGGAGCCAGGTACATGAGAAGCCAAAGCGGGAGAATCACTTGAGTCCAGGTGTTTGAGGCCAGCCTGGGCAGTGTAGCGAGACTTTGTCTTTAAAAAAAAGAAAGGAAAAAGACTAATGGTCTTGAGACCGGTTAGAGACAGAATTTTGTGTGGAAGATTGTCGGTTGTGGCAGTTCTTTACTAGGTTGGTTGGTTTGGTTGGTTTTTGTACTGGGGATTAAATCCAGGGGTGTTTCGTCACTGAGCCACATCCCTGGCGCTTTTTTTTGGTTTGTTTGTTACTGGGGATTGAACGTAGGGACACTCAACCACTGAGCCACATCCCCCAGCCCTATTTTATGTTTTATGTAGAGACAGGGTCTCACTGAGTTGCTCAGTGCATCACCATTGCTGGGTTTGAACTCACGATTCTTCTGTCTCAGCCTCCCAAAGTGCTGGGATTACAGGCGTGCTTCACTGAGCCTGGCCCCAAGCACCGGGGATTGAACTCAGGGGCACTCGACCCCTGAGCCACATCCCCAGCCCTATTTTGTGTTTTATGTAGAGACAGGGTCTCACTGAGTTGCTTAGCGCCTCGCCGTTGCTGAGGCTGGCTTTGAACTCGCGATTCTCCTGTCTCAGCCTCCCTAAGTGCTGGGATTACAAGCGTGAGCCACCGCGCCTGGCTACTTTTTATTGTTTATTTTGAGACAAGATAAAGGGTCTCACTGAGTTGCTTAGGGCCTCAATAAATTGCTGAGGCTGGCCTTGAACTTGTTATTCTCCTGCCTCAGCTTCCTGAGTGGCTGGGATTACAGGCATGTGACACTACACCCAGCTTTACTAGCTCTTAAAGACTGTTAGCAAAGCCCATGGCCCATAGTCTGTGCCCCCACCAATTTCTGGAAAAGATTTGGAGTGCTACTCAGTTAAAAATATGTGCACAAAAGTAATTAGTTCAGGTGCTATATTTTCAGAAAGTTGATTCTCGATTTCCAAAGAATCTATTGTTCCTCAGTTTTCGCCTCCTACTCCCATTTCAGGGAGGTGGTTTTAGGGCCTGGTTGTTTCCCTCTCTGCTTCACCTCGTCTCTGTTGCTGTTTGGCATGGCAGTTTTCTTTGTAACCTATACTAAAATTTGCTTCCTTTCTTAGCACTTTTTCTTTCTTTCTTTCTTTTTTTTTGGTAAAAGGGATTGAACTTGGGTACTTGACCACTGAGCCACATCCCCAGCCCTATTTTGTGCTTTATTTAGAGACAGGGTCTCATTAAGTTGCTTAGTGCCTCACCATTGCTGAGGCTGGCTTTGAACTCGCGATTCTCCTGTCTCATCCTCCCAAAGTGCTGGGATTACAGGTGTGTGCCACTGTACCCAGCTTCTCAGCACCTCCTTGATGTCTGTTCTGGCTGCTTACTCTTACAAGTTGAAAGTGTCTTGGGTAGATTTTTATTTGTTCATTTATTTATTTACTTTTAGTTGTAGATGGACACAAAAATCTTTATTTTTATGTGGTGCTGAGGATCCAACCTAGTGCCTCCCTCATGTGAGGTAAGCGCTCTACCACTGAGCTACAGTTCCAGCCCTTGGGTAGATATTTTCTCCTAATCTCTCTTGATGATTATCTATTTTTAAGTCTCCCTTTGTTTCCTGATGGTGACTGTATTTTCACTTGTACTATAAGGCTCCACTTCCCCCATCTCTGAAAAAATTTTTTTTCTCAAACACCCTGTTTCCAGTTATGTGCCATCACTTTCAAGCATCTAATAATTTTGATAATTTAATTTGTTATAATTTCAATGGAAAAATTTATTTAGATACTGTACTAAGTGCTGAGGGAACTCCATGTAAGTATTAAACTTAAAGTTATGTTTGTTGATTTAAGGGAGGACAGAAAAAGAAATAGGGAAATGAGAACTGGGAAGAGAGAAATGGAAGTAACTTCTGAGGTAGTCTTTGAGGGATGGAAATTCCCTGAAGTGAGTGGCAGGATCCTTCCATGTATCAAACTATGTCATTGTGACACGAAAGACCTAGCATACAGGTGCCTGATATCCAGGGTACCTGGAATAAAGGGACACATGTCTGTAACTGCAAACGGAGTCAGACAGCAAGAGGGGGGGGGGGGGTTGGCTTTATGCAGTGAAGGCCGCGCGCAGTGAAGGCCGCGCGCAGTGAAGGCCGCGCGCAGTGAAGGCCGCGCGCAGTGAAGGCCGCGCGCAGTGAAGGCCGCGCAGTGGGCAGTGCTTGAGATCGGTGGGAGCCCTTGCTGTGTTGATCTTTTGGAACCTGGTGACTTTTTTGAGTTTTCTTGTGAAAGTTAACTTCCTCAGGCCCACTTAATGTTCTATCTTCTGTTTTCCTCTGCCTATTGGCCTCCTTTAGAACATCACTGTGCAGTATTTAGTGATTGTATCACATCTTTGTTTTCCCCAGGGGCCAGTGACCATGACTTGCTCTCTTTGTTCTTCTCAGGTATGCATGACAGTAGAGTGTATTTTGACATAGTGTACATATATAGAGTATGACTTGATTCTAATTAGGGTTGTGTTCTTGTGGTTTTACATGATGTGGAGTTAACACTGGTTGTGTATTCATATACAAGGATAGGAAAATTATGTCATTAATTCTACTGTCCTTTTTTTTTTTTCTCTTTTTGGTACCGGATTGAACTCAAGGGTACTGGTCTCACTGGGGCTGGCTTTGAACTCTGATTCTCCTATCTCAGTCTTCCAGAGTACTGAGACAGGATTATAGGCATGCACCACTGTGCCCAGTTTCTACTGTCTTTTGTTTCCCTCCCTGCTTCCTTCCCTTCATTCTCCTTTGTCTAATCCAGTAGACTTCTGTTCTTCCTTTCCCCACCCTCCCTTGTGGGTTAGCATTCACATAGCAGAAAGAACATTTGGCCTTTGGGTTTTGGGGACTGGCTTATTTCACTTAGCGTGATATTTCTTTATGGTGAAGTAATAGTAATATACCATGATATTACATTGTGTGTATATACCACATTTTTTTTCGGTACTGGGGATTGAACTCAGGGATACTCGACCACTGAGCCACATCCCCAGCCCTATTTTGTGTTTTATGTAGAGACAGGGTCTCACTGAGTTGCTTAGTGCCTCACAGTTGCTCAGGCTGGCTTTGAACTAGCAATTCTCCTGTCTCAGCCTCCAAAGTGCTGGGATTACAGGCGTGCACCACCACGCTGGCTATACCACGTTTTCTTTATCCATTCACCTCTTGAAGGACACCTAGGTTGGTTCTATAGCTTAGATATTGTGAACTGAGCTGCTATAAACTACATCACTGCAGTATGCTGGTTTCAAGTCCTTTGAGTATAAACCAAGCAGTGGGAAACTGGGTCAAATTGTTCCATTCCTGGTTTTCTGAGGAATCCCCATACTGCTTTGCAGGGTGGTTGCACCAATTTGCAGTCCCACCAGCAACGTATAAGTGCACCTTTTCACCCACATCCTCGCCAACAAAGTTTTTTGAGTTCTTTTATATCCTGGAGATATACAAAGAACTCTATCTCTACCTGATGTGCAGGTGGTAAAGATTTTCTCCCATTTTGTAGGCCCTCTCTTCACGTTCTTAATTTTTTTTCCTGCTGTGAAGAAGCTTTTTAGTTTGGTAACATCCTGTTTATTGATTCTTGATTTTTACTTCTTGTGCTTTAGAAGTCTCATTGAGGAAGTCATTTCTTAAGTTGGGCGTACATTTTCTTCTAGCAGGCGCAGGGCCTCTAGTCTAATGCCTAGGTCCCCGATCCCCTTTGAGTTGAGTTTTGTGCAGGGTGAGAGATAGGGGTTCAATTTTATTCTACTACATACAGATTTCCATTTTCCCCAGCACCACTATATGTTTATGGGGCTTTTGTTTAGTATGAGATTTATGTGGTTATGTCTACGTATCTTCTACTCTGTTCCATTAGTCTTCACGTTTGTTTTTGCCAATACCATGCTGTTTTTGTTACTATAGCGCTGTAGTATAATTTAAGGTCTGGTATTGTGGTGCCTCCTGTATCACTTTTCTAAGGATTGCTTTGGCTAATTCTGGGCCTCTTATTTTTCCAAATGAATTTCATGGCTTCTATTTTTATGAAGAATGGAATTTTAATAGGAATTGCATTAAATCTGTAGTGTTTTGGTACCATGGCTATTTTGACTAGTGATTCTTGTCTATCCAAGAACATGGGAGGGAGATCGTTCCATTTTCTGAGGTCTTCATCAATTTCTTTCTTTAGTGTTCTGTAGTTTTCATTGTAGAGGTCTTTTGCTTCTTTTTTTAGATTGATTCCTGAGGGTTTGTTGTTGTTGTTGTTGTTGTTGTTTTTGTTTTTTTGGTACTGGAGATTGAACTCAGGGGCACTTGACCATTGAGCCACATCCCCAGCCCTATTTTGTGTTTTATTTAGAGACAGGGTCTCACTGAATTGCTTAGTGCCTCACCATTGCTGAGGCTGGCTTTGAACTTGTGATTCTCCTGTCTCAGCCTCTCTAAGTGCTGGGATTACAAGCTAGCGCCACGGTGCCCAGCTTGTTTTTTTGTTTTGAGGCTTTTGTGAATGGATGGTTTTCCTGGTTTCTCTTTCAGCTAATTTGTCATTGGTGTATAGGAATGCAATTGATATTGGATGTTAATTTTATACCCTGCAACTTTGCTGAATTTAATTATGAGTTCTAGAAGCTTTCTGGTGAAGTTTTTTGGGTCTTCTAAATATAGAATTATGTCATCGGCCAATAGGTATAGTTTGAGCTCTTCTTTTGCTATTTGTAGCTCTTTAATTTCTTTTTTTTTTTTTTTTTTGGTACTGAAGATTGAACTCAGGGGCACTTGACCACTGAGCCACATCCCCAGCCCTATTTTGTGTTTTATGTAGAGACAGGGTCTCACTGAGCTGCTTAGCGCCTCGCCCTTGCTGAGTTTAATTTCTTTCTTTGTTGTGGGAGAATTACAAAGGATCTGGTTAGGACTTCTGCTATAGCTCACAAGCGAGGTTGCTGTATCTCACTGTCAAGATGAATGTCCCAGCCAGGCGCGGTGGCTCAAGCCTGTAATCCCAGCACTTAGGGAGGCTGAGACAGGAGAATCGCGAGTTCAAAGCCAGCCTCAGCAATGGCGAGGCGCTAAGCAAGCAACTCAGTGAGACCCTGTCTCTACATAAAACACAAAAAATAGGGCTGGGGATGTGGCTCAGTGGTCGAGTACCCCTGAGTTCAATCCCTAGTACCAA
>PVHX01023757.1:0-25181 GCA_004024805.1 Geosciurus inauris
CTTATTGTTGCTGGTGTTTTGGATAGCTGCCATTCTGACTGGGGTGAAATGAAATCTGAGGGTAGTTTTGATTTGCATTTCTCTAATGGCTAGAGACTTTGAACATTTCTTCATATATATGTTTATTGATTGTACATCATCTTCTGAGAGGTTTCTATTCAGCTCCTTAGCCCATTTATCGATTGGATTATTTGTTTTTCATAACGTGAGTTTTAAAGAATTCATCCTACATTGCCTCTCCTTACCCATTCTGCCTCTTGATATCTTTTTTACATTACTGATCTTCCCTTTATGTCATCCTGTCCATCCTTCCCCCTTTCCTTTACTCTAGCTTCAGCATATGGGAGAAAACATTCTACCCTTGAGTTTCTGAGTTTGACTTATATTAGCATGATATTCTCCATTTCCATTCATTTACTGGCAAATGCCGTAATTTCATTTTTTAATTTTTATGGCTGAGTGGAACTCCAGGTGTGTGTGTGTGTGTGTGTGTGTGTGTGTGTGTGTGTGTGTGAGTGAGAGAGACAATTTCTTAATCCATTCATCTGTTGACAGATACCTGGCTTGATTTCATAATTGAGCTATTGTGAATTGTGCTGCTATAAACATTGAGGTGGCTATATCACTGTGGTATGCCGATTTTAGATCTTTTGGGAAAATACCAAGGAGTGGGATGGCTGGGTCATATGGTGGTTCCACGAGGAATCTCCATACTTCTTTTCAGAATGGCTATACTAGTCTGCAGTCCCACCAACAAAATACAAGTGTACCTCTCCCACCCCCTAATCTCATCAGCATTTATTATTGTTTGCATTCTTGACCATTGCCATTCTGGCTGGAATAAGGTAAGATCTTAGTGTAGTTTTGATTTGCATTTCCTTGATTGCTAGAGATATTGAAAATTTTTTTCATATATTTGTTGGCCATTTGTGTTTCTTCTGAGATGTTTCTGTGTAGTTCTTTTTACCCATTTTTGACTGGGTTATTTGGTGTTTTGGTGTTAAGCTTTTCAAGTTCTTTCCCCTATGGGAGGAATAGCTGGCCAAGATTTTCTCCTGTTTTGTCAGCTCTCTCTTCATACTCTTAATCATTTCTTTTGCTATGCAGAAGTTTTTTAGTTTGATGGTATCCCCCTTATTGATTCTTGGTTTTATTTCTTGTACTTTGGGGGTCTTGTTAAGGTTGGTGCCAGCACCTATATGATGGATATTTTTAAAAATATTTTTTTAATTGTTGATGGACCTTTATTTTATTTTTTTATATGTGGTGCTGAGACTCAAACCCAGTGCCTCATGCATGCTAGGCAAGTGCTCTACCACTGAGCCACAACCCCAGCTGATGGATTGTTGATCCTATATTTTCTTCTAGCAGCTGTAAGGTTTCTGGTCTGCTTCCTAAGTCTTTGATCCATTTTGATCCATTTTGATTTGAGTTTTGTACATTGTCATAAATGGCCTTTATGATATTGAGGTAAGTTCCTTCAAACCCTAGCTTTTCCAGCTTTTTTAACATGTATGGGTGCGAGATTTTATCAAAGGCCTTTTCTGCATCTGTTGAGATCATGTGATTCTTGTCATTGATTCTGTTTAAGGTAATTAATTACATTTATTTATTTTTTATTTTTTTTTGGTACTGGGGATTGAACTCAGGGGCACTCGACCACTGAGCCACATCCCCAGACCTATTGTGTGTTTTATATAGAGACAGGGTCTCACTGAGTTGCTTAGCACCTCGCCATTGCTGAGGCTGGCTCTGGACTCGCGATTCTCCTGTCTCAGCCTCCCTAAGTGCTGGGATTACAGGCTTGAGCCACAGCGCCCGGCTAAGAATTACATTTTTTGATTTACATATGTCAAACCAACCTTGCATCCCTGAAATGAAACCCACTTGATTATGGTATATTTCCTTTTAGATGTGTTTTTGAATGCAGTTTGCTAATATTTTACTATAGATTTTTGCATCTATGTTCATTAGGGGTATTGGTCTGTAGTTTTGTTGATGTGTCTTTGTCTGGTTTTAGTATCAGGTTTATATTGCTTTCATAGAATGTATTTGGGAGCGTCCTTTTCCTTTTAATTTCATGGAATAATTTGAGAAAGACTGGTGTTTTCCTGTAAAGGTCTGGTAGAACACATCTGAGAATCCATCTGATCCTGGGCTTTTCTTTGTTGCAAGACTTTTAACGGCTGTTTCAATTTCATTACTTGATATTGACCTGTTTAAGTTTTCTATATCTTCTAGATTGAATTTGAGCAGGTCATATGTGTCTAGAAATTTTTCAGTATCTTCCAGATTTTCTAGTGTTTTGGAGTATAAATATTCAAAATAGGTTCTGATAATCCTCTGGATTTCAGGAGGGTCTGTGGTGATATCTCTTTTTTCACCTCTGATCTTGTTGATTTTGTTCTTCTCTCCTGGTAGTTTGGCCAAAGGTTTGTCAATCTTATTTATCTTTTCCAAGAACCAACTCTTTGTTGCATTGATTCTGTGTATTGTTTTCTTATTCTCAATTTCATTGATTTTTGGCTCTGATCTTAATTATGTCTTGTCTTCTACTGGTCTTGGAGTTTGTTCTTTTTCTAAGGCCTTGAAGTGGAGGATAAGCTTACTTATCTGTGATCTAATTTTTTAATGTAGGCATTCGGTGCTATAAATTTTCTTCTCAGAACTGCTTTTATACTGTCCTAGAGGTTTTGATATATTCTATCTCTGTTCTTGTTTGTTTCTAAAAGTTTCTTGATTTCTATTCTCATTTCTTCTTTAATCCATTCTTCATTTAAAAGTATTGTTCAATCTCTGTGTGTTTATAACTATTATTTTTCTTGCTGTTGATTTATAGTTTCATTTCATTACGGTCTGATAGGATACTTGGGTTTATAAATTTTTTTTGTATTTGCAAAGGTTTGCTTTATGGCCTAGAATATGATCTAATTTGAAAAAAGTTCCATGCGATGCTGAGAAGAAGGTAAATTCAGCTGTTTTGGGGTGAAATATTCTGAAGGTGTCTATTAAGTCCATTTGACTTATAGCATTATTTAGGTTGGATATATCTTTATTGATTTTATGTTTTGATGATTTGTCCATTGGTGATAGGATGTGTTGAAATCCCCTAGTATTATTGTGTTAGAGTCTGTCTAGGATTTAATGTCATGGAGGGTTTTTTTTGCTTTGTTTTGTTTTTTAATTAAGAGTGTTGACATTTGGGCGTAAGTATTTACTATTGTTGTATCTTTTGTTGGATTCTTCCCTTTAACAGGATGTAGTGGCTGCCTTTGTCTCTTCTGATTAATTTTTGTTTGAAATCTGCCTTGTCAGATATGAGAATAGCTATTCCTGCTTGTTTTCAGGGTCTGTATATGTGGAATATTTTTTTCCATGCTTTTACCTTTAGCCTGTGGATGTCTTTTTTTTTTTTTAATTTATTTATTTTTTTAGTTGTAGGTGGACAGAATATCTTTATTTTATTTTTATGTGGTGCTGAGGATCGAACCCAGTGCCTCATGCGTGGTAGGCGAGCATGCTGCCACTGCGCCACAATCCCAACCCTGGATGTCTTTGCTAGTAAAGTGAGTGTCTGTCTATCTCTCTCTCTCAGTCTCTCTCTCTGGATTGGTTTTTTTTTTTTTTTTTTTTTTTTGGTATTAAGGATTGAACCCAGGGGTATTTAACCACTAAGACACATCTCCACCCCATTTTTATATTCAATTTTCAGACAGGATCTCACTAAGTTGTTTAGAGCCTCACTAAGTTGCCAAGGCTGGTTTTGAACCTGTGATCCTCCTGTCTCAGCCTCCCAAGCCACTGGGATTATAGGGTGCCACCATGCCTGGCAAAATGGGTCTCTTGTTAACAGCATATAGTTGGTTCTTGTTTTTTGATCCGTTCTGTGTAGCCTGGTTTATTAATTCACCAGCTGAAGGACAGTTGGATTGTTTCTGATTTGGGGCAATTATGAATAGAGCTGCTATATAACATTTGTGTTCAAGTTTTTGTATGAATATGAGTTTCATTTCTTTAATAAATACCTAGTAGTTTGATTGCTGGCTCATGTGGTAAGTATACGTTTAGCTTTATAAACAACTGTCAAACTCTTGTTAAAGTGTCTCTATCGTTTTAAGTTCCCACTAGCACTTTCCTGTTTCATTTTTCCTGCATCTGTATTGGTATTTTCTATCACCAGATTTTTGTTTTAGCGACTCTGATAGGTTGTGTAGAGATATTTCATTGTTATTTTCATTTGAATTTCCCTAATGACTAATGATGTGGAGCAATATGTTTTCATGTGTGAATGAGTCATCTGTACAGTTTCCTTTGCAAAAGCAGAGGGTTTTCCTTTTTTGGTGCTAGGGATTGAACCCAGGGCCTTGTGCATGGTAGGAAAGCATTCTACCAACTGAGCTGTATCCCTAGCTCCAAGGGTTTTACTTTTGATGAAGTCTGACTTATTTAATCATTATTTTTCTTTTATATTAGTACTTTTTGTGTTTACAGAACTCTGGTTTATATCCTTTTGATCTCTTATTAAATGCTATGGTTCCCTTAAACAGTTAAACTAAGAATATATGGAATATTTTGTATAGGCCATGGCTGATAATAGCATCAATTTTACACAGCAAAAATGACCATTTGAGAAGAAAGAATAATTCTTATTCACTGTAGACAGTGTCTCTCCTTGCCCCCTGTATTTATTATATATGGGCAACTGCTTATTACTAAGGTTAATTTTTTAATCATCCATTTTCCTTTTGTATTGGTGAAGGATAAAATATATTGTAAATCACCTTGAAAGTACAGAATTAAGCCAATACTTGTGCTGCTATGTTATTAAGAAGGAACTAATTGGTAAGAATGTCTAAATTGTCATTTTCTTTTCTTTCAGTGGTGGGATCAGCAAGTTGATTTTTATACTGCTTTTTTGCATCATTTGGCACAATGGGTGCCAGAAATTTATTTTGCTGAAATGGACCCAGACTTGGAAAAGCAAGAGGAAAGTATACAAATGTCAGTATTCACTCCATTGGAATGGTATTTATTTGGAGAAGATCCAGATATTTGCCTAGAGAAATTAAAGCACAGTGGAGCATTTCAACTCTGTGGGAAGGTTTTCAAAAGTGGAGAGACAACATATTCTTGTAGGTAAGAATTAGAAATTTACAAAATTGATTATAATTACTTTCTTGGTATTTCATACATATTTCATATTGTACTTTTCTGGGTTTATTACCATTTATAATACATTTAATTCAGCCGGCACAGTGGTGCACACCTGTAATCCCAGCACTTTGGGAGGCTGAGACAGGAGAATCGTGAGTTCAAAGTCAGCCTCAGCAACTGCGAGGCACTAAGCAACTCACTGAGACCCTGTCTCTAAATAAAACACAAAATAGGGCTGGGGATGTGGCTCAGTGATTAAGTACTCCTGAATTCAATTCCTGGTACCAAAAAAAAAAAATCCTACTTCTTTATATTTTATACTTTGAGTCTGTTTTTTCTATTGCTGTTTAGTTTTTGATATATGACTTATAGTTCAAACAGTTCTCTGATTTTTTTCTTTTATTCTTCTTTCCAAAAGCATATAAATAATCCTTTTGTATGATGTAGTTATCATATGCTTATCTGAAACCTTTGGGGCCAGGTGTATTTTCAAAATTTTCAGTACATCTCCAGCAGAGTCAAGGTAGGACTCTGTAATCAAACACAGTAAGATTTCTCTAAGAAATCTGTGGCAGTTCACAAATGGTATAAAGTCTATAGTCTCATGTCATGTCATGTTTTTTGGGTTTTTTGTTTGTTTTTTTAACGCACCAACTGAGATTTTGTGCGATCCAACAAAATAATGAAACTTTTCAGGGCTTTTTGGATTTCAGAATTGCAGGGAAGGGACTGTAAACATGGAGGAACAGTTGAATGTAGTTGAATAGAAGAGGTCAGTGTCAGGGAAATTTGGAAATAGGTTTAGGCTTTTTGTTCTTTGTAAGAGCAGTTGCCTTAAACATGGTATATCAGACATTTTTTACTGCTTACCCTGCCTGAAAGTTTTGACTTCCAGATCTTAGCAGCATCTGTTTTTCTTTTTATTAGAGGTAGTTTTAGAAGTATGAATTTTTAGACTTTATAGAGAGTTTTTGTTTTTTCATCACTGTAATTGTAGACTTGACTGGTTTTGTGTAGTTAACAGTCATTTTAAACATACTATATTTATGCTGTTTTCTCAGGGGAAAGATTAGTTTTTACATTTTGGATACTATTTTCTTTCTCTTTTTTTTGGTACCGAGCATTGAACCCAGGGGTGCTTAACTAACTTAGCCACATCTCCAGCTCTTTTTGTATTTTATTTAGAAGCAGGTCTCACTGAGTTGCTTAGGGCCTCTCTAAGGCTGGCTTTGAAGTCATGATCCTCCTGCCTCAGCCTCCTGAGCACCTAGGATTACAGGTGTGCGCCACTACACCTGGCTTTTGCATACTATTTTCTTACGTTGCATAGTAAGGTTTTTTTATGTTCTTAGTATTTATAGCTAAAGCCCAATCACTTTCCATTAAAGCATGATAGTCATTTTTAGATTTCTGTCCTCAAAAGTTTCTTGGAAACATTGTGAGAACTGGGGGTTGGTGTTGGCATCTAGTGGGTAGAGTTCAAGGTTGTTACTAAACATCCTACAATGCACAGGCGAATTCCCTCTGCATACAGCATAATTATCTGGTCCACTCAAAAGGTCAGCAGTGCTAAAGCTGAGAAATTATGCTCTGAATAGGTCAATAGATGATACATATTTTATAAAATATTATTAAGTAACCTTTATATCCTGTTAGCCTTTTAATTTCTTTCTTTTCTTTTCTTTATGTGGTGCTGCAGATAGAACCCTGAGCCTTGTACTTGTGAGACAAGTGCTCTACCACTGAGCTTCATGAACCCCAGCACTAAACTGCAATTTTTTAAACTTCCTCATTTTATCTTTTCAACTCCCTCCCCTGCCCCAGTACTGGGGATTGAACCTAGGGCCTTAGGGTGTGCTAGGCAAGTACTGTACCACTGAACTACATCCTCAGCCCTTTTCAACTCTTTTAAATAAGGTGTTTTTAAAAAACGAATCCTATGCTTTGTGCTAATTTATATTGGTTTGTGGTGTTCCTTGAAATTAAATAATACCATTCAAAAGTGTTATTAGAAGAGAGATTAATAGAGATTGAATTTCTTTCATGCAATAAATATTGAGTATCTACTATGTACTAGTCACTGTCCCAGGTGTTTGGGACACATCAATATATAAAATAAAAATCCTTTCTGTATCATGTTTGTTTTCCAGTGAATTTTATAATTATCCAAACCTTACTTAACTGTGCACAATCAGTGTTTGTACTATATATTTATAAATGTAATAGGGTGAGGTGTAGGGGAAAATTAAGTATTTTTTCACAAAATTAATTTTTTTTTTTTTTGGTAATGGGTATCGAACCCAGGGGCACTTAACCATTGAGCTACATCCCCAGTCCTTTTAATATTTTTAGTTTTGAGACTGGGTCTCACTGTGTTCTTTAGGGCCTCACTAAGTTGCTGAGGCTGTCCTCGAACTTGTCATCCTCCTACCTCAGCCTCCCAAATTCCAAGCTTGCACCACCATACCCAGCACAAAGTTAATTTTGAATTACAACTTTATAGTTTGAAACCAGGTGAATTCTCAAAGTTTTGAGGGTGACTTAAAAAACAAAACCAAGCATTCACATTTACACACTCAAATGTGGTTTAAATGAGGATAAAATTATGCTAACAATGTTGTGTTTGTTCAAAACATTTTTAGAATTCCATTTTTTGAAATATTTTCATTTTCATATTGTGTGTCATACAGGAAACACATTCACATTATAATTACCCCTTAAGCATCAGTAGGAGTCATCTAAATTTTGGAATCTAATTTTCCATCTTTTTCAGGGATTGTGCAATTGATCCAACTTGTGTGCTCTGTATGGACTGCTTCCAGAATAGTGTTCATAAAAATCATCGTTACAAGGTATGAAAATGGATTCATAAAATTACTGGATTAACTGGAATCTTACGGCCATCTTGTTCATTTAGTGAAGACATTTCCTTAACTTCCTATTTATTTTTTCTAAGATTAATTAATTAATTTTATAATAGAATGCATTTTGACACATAGTACACAAATGGAGTACAGCTTCTCATTGCTCTGGCTGCACATGGTTCAGTTACTCCAATAGTGTAATCATACATGTATATAGGATAATAATGATATCTGTCTCTCTCTACCATCCTTCCCATCCCCACAGCTCCAACTCTTCCCTCACTTCCCTCTCTACAAAGCGAAGTTCCTTCATTCTTCCTTATCCCCCTGTCTGACTATTTATCAGCATCCACTTATCAGAGAAAACATTCAGCTTTTGGTTTTTTGGGATTGGCTTATTTCACATAGCATGATATTCTCTAGTTCCATCCATTTACCTGCAAATGTTGTAATTTCATTTCTTCTGTAAGGCTGAGTAATATTCCATTGTGTATATGTACCGTATTTTCTTTATCCACTTATCTGTTGAAGGACATCTAGGTTGGTTCCATAGTTTAGCTATTGTGTTAACTTGTTTAATAGCACTGATATGTGCACTTTTTGCCTCTAGTTAAACATACAATGTGATGGGACATCTACTACCTTAAGAGTAGCCTCTTAGAAGTTTCTGGTGAGACCTATCATGCTTATACAAAAGATTATATAAAGCATATGAATAGTTTAAAGAATAACTATAAAACAAATACCTGTGTAAACACTACTCAGGTCAAGAAGTAGGACAAGTGAGATCTTCTGGATCTCAATTACTCTGTCCTCACTTGAGAGAACCTCTTTTGTGTGAAGTCCCCCACCCCAGTACTGAGGCTTAACCCCAGGGGTACACTGCCTCTGAGATACATCCCCAGCCCTTCTTATTTTTAATTTTGAGACAGGGTCTTGCTAAGTTGCCCAAGGTGACCTCAAGCTTGGGATCCTCCTGCTTCAGTCTCCTGAGTCACTGGGATTACAGGTGTGCACACCATGCCTAGCTTTCCTGTGTTTTGTGATAACTGTTCCATTGATTTTTTTCCTTTCTAACTTATCCAAATTATATTGAATAGCTTTATCTGTTTTTGAACTGTATGTAGTAGAATTATATCGTATATTATTCTTGTTGAGTACCCTTGTCTGGTAACTATAGTTTGTCCTTAGGCTTTATGAAGTTCAATGAACCATATTGTCTTCATTTGTTATACTATGTATGGATTTGTAGATTGCTTCTTATTTGGAACTATTTGAACAGTTTTGCTATGAACATGTTTGTCTACTTTGGTTCACATGTATAGGAGTTTCTCTAGGGTATATAGGTAGAATAGAATTGCTGAATTTTAGCATATATGGATCTTAAGTCATACTTGGATAATGTCACACTGTTTTCCTAAAGTGATTATACTAATTTATATGCTCTCCAATTGTATATGAGAGTTATCAGAGTTCCATATTTTTGTAAGATTTGGTATTGTCAATCTTTTTAAAATTTAGCCAATCTGTGAGTATATAATATTAACACCTATGATTTTAGTTATATACTTCACTTTTTTTTCTAATTAGGTTAAAGACTTTTTCCTTTTCTGTTACATTTTTGGCAGCTTTCCTATTTAGAGTTGAAATGTATTTCTCAAGTAATAGTGCTGGTTCTGTACTCTGAGCTTAGACAGACACAATTGACATCTGTCTAACTCAGATATATACATGGTATATACATATATATACCGTGCCTCATGTCCTCTGTAAATATAAATAACATTTTGAAGTTATATAGACCATATCTTCCATACACTTGAAAGTTCTGTTCAGGAGTTCAGACTGGCCTCTGCATTGCCAGGAAATCAGAAATTGCCATCTCAGGAAATGATGAGCCATAGGAATAGGATCTAGGTATTACTGTGCACAAGGAAAAGCAGTTTGTACTATATAGTGAAGTTAAAACACTTACCCAAGTTTGCCAAACCTAATGATTGGTTCAATTTACAAAGTTGATTATTGGTTATGTATACTGTGATCATCTCTATTAATCATGGTGTGCCCTTCTCACCCTCTGTGCTGGGGTTGAACTCAGGGATATGTACATTCCAGGCAAGCACTCTGCCATCTTTGCTGAAGAATTCAAGAGATAATTCTAGAGGTAGAGACAAGGAAAAATATTGTTAATTTCTTTTCATTTTTACTTTAGGAGAATAAAGGGAAGAGATGGTAGAGTCAAGACAAAGAATTTTCAGGTTCCTTTTATTTAAAGACTGCTATTCAGTGCTTCCCAAGATTTTGGGATTTCGTGGATCAGAACAGTTTTCAGAAAACTTTGGGGAAGACATAGGGCTTTTAACTTTTTGAATAACTAGGTTGAATTTTAGAAGTTTTTTTAAAAGGGCGAAAAAATAGCAAAAAACTGACATGATTTTATTTATAAAGGAAAGACATTTTAATTTCAAGGAGGTAGGATAATCTCAGAATAAAGAGCAGTCATTTAAGTTGAATACATTTGATTCTGTGAAAGAAATTGCCATGTTGGCCTTCCTTTTCTAATTTTTTTTGATGGATTGATCGAAGCTTGTATGTTAATTTTGGGAACTTCTTCACTAAGCTTGTTTATTTAAAACTTACCGTTCTAGGACTGGGGGTATAGCTCAGTGGTAGACTGCTTTTCTAGAATTTATGAGGCCCTGAGTTCAGTCCCTAATACTATAGGGTTGGGAGGGCACACAACTTAACAGTCTACCTTGCCACCACAAAGCATTTATGGAGAATCCTTAGCTTTGCTATCTTTGGGTTTTTGCAGAGTTATACCTTTTGGTTACACATCTTGGGCAGGGATTTTTAGTATATGTGCTGCCAAAGTGAGCTGCTCTTGGACAAGGATTTGTAGTCATTAGAAAGATGGCCTAGCCAGGTGCAGTGATGCACATCTGTAATTCCAGTGACTCAGGAGGCTGAGGCAGGAGGATTGAAAGTTCGAGGCCAGTTCCAGCAACTTAGCAAGGTCCTAAGCAACTTAGTGAGACCCTGTCCCAACATTAAAGATAGATAGAGGGGCTGGGATTGTTGCTCAATGGTAGAGCGCTTGCCTCACACGTGTGAGTCACTGGTTTCGATCCTTAGCACCACATAAAGATAAAATAAAGATATTGTGTTCATCTTTAAAAAAAATAAAGATAGATAGGTAGATGGATGGATAGAGCTGGGGATGTGACTCAGTGGTTAAAGCACCCCTGGGTTAAATAAATCAATACCAAAAAAAAAAAAAAAAAAGTAAAGAAACATGGCCTATTGTGTGACAAATAAAAGGTTGTATTTACAAGCTCAAACAAATATTGCCCGTCAAAAGAGAGTGTGAAGAGAATGGAACATTTTTGGTGAGAGAATAAGTTGTTGATAGGAGCTTTCTGACATACAAATTCACGTGATGAAATTTTTAACGGAGAATGAGGGAGTGACTAATGATTTAGATGAGTAGTTACCTCCAGGCCATATAAGAGTATGGGACTCTGGACGATCACCTAGGAAGCTTCAATAGTTATTGATATTCTCTTAGGTTGGACACTGGGTTCATAGGTGTTCACTTCTTTGTTATACTTGTAACTTAACTTCTACATTGTATGTATTCTTTTATAACAACACTTCATAAAGGAAAAAAACATTAAAAATTGGAAGAATTGTAATGATTAAACCAAGATCTCTTTAGTAGCAACAAATTGTTACACAAATATTGATGAAGATACCCACAAATTGGCCAAGTGAAAATTTATAAGAGCAGATTAGAGTTTGGATCAAAGAGTATGGCTTATGAGGGAAAAGGAAGTCTCTTTAAGTTAAGAGGAGATTCTCCATTCCATGTAGCTGTAGTCCTTTAATATAGATTCAAGAGCTTTTAAAATCCCAACTTATGCCTGTGGTATTTTCTTACTAGGATTTGTGCATATATTGCCTTTTCTGATGCAAACTAATGCATATTCATTATAGAAAATCTGAAAAATGTATAACCATTTTAAGATCAATTCTGAAATGGTAATTAAAGTCTTCCGGGAAGAGAAAAAAAATTGGAAGAAATAAGGGATATGTATTGCTTTAGAGAAGAAGTAAAAAAGAGAATAATGGCTGGGGGATACTCAAGATCATTTATTATCTGAACAAAGGACCAAGGAAATCCTTCAGTGGCAAAACAGTACATAATTTTTGAGAACAAGAAACAAACCTTTGGGGGCTGGGATTGTAGCTCAGTGGTAGAGCGCTTGCCTCGCATGCGTGAGGCCCTGGGTTCGATCCTCAGCACCACATACAAAGCAATAAAATAAAGACATTGTGTCCATCTACAACTAAAAAAAAAATACTTAAAAAAAAAAAAAAGAAACAAACCTTTGAGCCTTTGTTTTGCAGTATAATTTTTACTGCTTATTTTGCCATCATCTTTGCAGATGGGAACAATGTTTTTTGATGTAATGAATAGATAAAATTCTAAGAAGCATAGATCAGAATCACATCTCTTGATCAGATAGAACCAAAATTGTGCTGAGTTTATCAATGTAGGGTCTTCTGGTATCTCAGAAGGTAATGCTGAAAGTCAGGCCTACTTGTAACCTTGATAGCTATATGATAATACATTAAACACATTCAAAAGCCATTTAAAACATACCTAGAGAAGAAAACAAACCCCACTGACAGTCTTCTTTCTTCTGTCCCCTTTCCTGTGCATGCCTCTGCCTTATTTGTGTGTCCTTTGTCTCTACCTGACAATGAACATCTCACGGACAAGGTTGAGGTCTTATGTACTTTATACCTCCTGTGTCAGTTATAGTACTTAGTATACAGAGGCTTTTGATAAACTTTTGTTGAATTGAAGTGTTAGGATCAAAAGGTCTAAGTCATAGGCAAAGCTGACAGCTAAGATTTAATTATAAAAATAAGTATTAGGGCTGGGGTTGTGGCTCAGTGGTAGAGCGTTTGACTAGCATATGTGAGGTATTGGGTTCGAGTCTCAGCACCACATATCAACAAATAAAATAAAGGTCCGTTGACAACTAAAAAAAGTACTTAAAAAAAAAACTATTAGAGTATATTTTAGTATTAGCATGCTTTACACATCCTATAGCCCTATCCTATGATGATAATATATATTCCTATACTGTTTTTGAAATATAAGAGGATTAAAAATTTATTTATTGGGCTGAAGATGTAGCTGTAAACCCTGGGTTTGGTACTGAAAAATAAATTAATTAAATAAAAATTATTTAGTAAGGCAATACATTAAAAGCTTCCTTTTAAATAATTCAAATAATGCAGAAGAATGTAAATAAAAATTACAGTAGTCCTTTTGCTCTGTGGTATTTTCCTCCCCAGAGAAGAACATTGTTAACAGTTTTGTATATATACTGACAGGGTTTTTTGTTTTGTTTTGTTTGTTTTTTTGGTAGAGATTCAACTCAGGGGTATTCGACCACTGAGCCACATCCCCAGCCTTATTTTGTGTTTTATGTAGAGACAGGGTCTCACTGAGTTGCTTAGCGCCTTGCTGTTGCTGAGGCTGGCTTTGAACTTGGGATTCTCCTGTCTCAGCCTCCCTAAGTGCTGGGATTACAGGCTAGCACCACTATGTTCAGCTGTTTTGTTTTTTGAGACAGAGTCTTGCTAAATTTCTTAGGTTGACCTCAGATTTGCAGTCTTTCTGCCTTATTCTCCTGAGTAGCTGGAATCATAGACATGTGCCACTTGCCATGCTCTGACAGATCTTATGTTTAGTTTAGTTGTTGTATTTGTGTGTGGTGATGGTGGTGTTCTACTGTATATTCTGTTTTGCAATCTCTTTTTAACTTAGTTTATAATAGGGATCATTCCGTGATGATACAGATGATAAATCTTGGCTTATTTAATTGCTGTGTAAATTCCCTGTGTTAATATATCATCATATATTTAATCCCTTTTCTTTTTCTTTTTTCTTTTTTTTTTTAATATTTTTTAGTTGTAGATGGACACAATGTCTTTATTTTATTTTTATTTTTATGTGGTGCTGAGGATCGAACCCAGTGCCTCACGCATGTGAGGCAAGCGCTCTACCACTGAGCCACAATCCCAGCCCCCTTTTCTTTTTCTAGACATCTAAATTGTTACTCCTTTACTTGAGCAATACAGTGTTGCTTTGAATAAGCACATATGCCTTTGTTTTTATATAAACAAATATGAAAGAGTGCCTGAGACTAGATACTTAGAGGTGGATTTTCTGGGGTGAAAATATGTTCATTTTGAAATTTAAAAATTTTTTTCCAGTTTTTCTTATTGTAAAATACATATAAAATTTACCATCTTAACCATTTTAAGTGTACAGTTCAGTGGTGTTGAATATATTTATAATTTGTAACCATTTACACCCTCTATCCTTATAACTTATTTCACCTTGTAAAACAGATTAATTAATTCCTCATTCTTTGCTTCCTCAAGATCCTGGCAGCCACCAGACTTTTTGTCTTTATGAATATGACTACTCTAAGTACCTCATATAAATAGAATCATGCAGTATTTATCTTTTTATGACTGGCGTATTGGACTTAGTGTAATGTCCTCAAGATTCATCCATGCTATAGAATATGTCAAAATTTCCTTCCTTTATAAGGCTTAATAATAGTCCATTGTATATATGTACCACATTTTATTTAGCCATACATTTATTGATGGATTCTTGGGCACTGGGTTTGATTCTTAGCACCACATATAGATAAATAAAGGTCCATTGACAACTAAAAAAAAAAGATATGGGAAGCTGGGCATGGTGGAATGTACTTATAATCCCAGATACTCAAGAGGCTGAGACAGGACAGTCACAAGATTGAGGCTGTTGGGCAATTTAGTGAGACCCTATCTCAAAATAATGAGCAGGGGTGTATTTTAGTGGTGAATGCGTGCCTAGCATGCTCAAGGCACTGGGTTCAGTCCCTAGTACTGCCCAAAAAATGTATATGAGAATGTTCTTATACCTGTCCCCAAACTTTTATTTAATCAGTCTTAACTTTTGCTAACCTGTTAGTCAAATAATCTTATCCTAATTTACATTTTTGTTAATATATTTTCAGTTTAATTGTATGATTAATTTCTCTTTTATGTTATTTCCTTTTTTTATTCATTTTCTATTGCTTTATTCTTATTGTTATGTTTTTTTTTTAAAAGATTTTTTTTTTTTTAATTTGTAGATGAACACAATGTCTTTATTTTATTGCATGTGGTGCTGAGGATCGAACCCAGGGCCTCACGCATGCGAGGCAAGCGCTCTACCGCTGAGCTACAATCCCAGCCCTATTGTTATGTTTTATAAACGCCTCTTCCTAGTGTGCTTGTCTTTATTTTTATTATTTTATTTGTTCTTTTTGATATACATGACAGTAGAGTGTATTTTGACCTATAATACATAAAGTATAACTTATTCTGATTAGGATCCCATTCTTGCGGTTATACATGTGTATTCATATATGAGCATAGGATAGTTATGTCTGATTCATTCTACTGACTTTCCTATTCCCATTCTCCCTTCTTTTTAAAATTTCTATGTTTATAGTCAGATTTATTGAGGTTTAAATTATGCACAATAAAGTCTATCCAAAGTGTATAGTTTCATGAGATTTGATAAATATATAGTTATATAACCAACACCACAGTCAAGCCAGAAATATATATTTTTTAAAAGGGAATATCATGCTCCAAACATTCTTTTATTTTGTTTATTTGTTTGTATGTAGTGCTGAGGATCAAACCCAATGCTTCACATGTGGTAGGCAGGTACTCTACCAATGAGCTATAACCCCAGCCCCAGAAATATTTTTATCATTTAAAAAGCTTTCTAATGCTCCTTTGTAGTCAGTCCCCTTTGCTCTACCTCCTGGCAACCACTGATTTGTTTTCTGTTCTGTAGTTCTGCTTTTTCAGAATATTATATAAATGAAATCATGTATTATATAGTTTTCCTGTCTGATTTCTTTCACTTCTTTTACTTGTTATAATACCATTGGGGTTTGCTCATATATTGGCAATTTGTTCCTTTTGAGTGCTGATTAGTGTGCCCTTGTATGCATGTGCCTCAGTTTATTTATTTATTCATGAGTTGATGGACATTTGGGTTGTTTCCAGCTTTTGAATAAAACTGCTTTATTTAACTATTATTTATTTATTTATTTAATTGTATTTACATACAAGTTTTTGTGTAAGCATATGTTCTCATTTCACTTTGGTAACCTAATAGTGGGATTGCTGGACCAGAAGTAGATGTTTGACTTTCTTAGACTTTTTTCTGTCCTTTTAATATGGTTTATGCTATCACTTACCTAATTGACATTTTAAATTTGTATGTTGTCAAACTTGCCAGATTTTTTTATGCTTCTTTATTTAATTTATTTTTATGTGGTGCTGAGGATCGAACTCAGTGCCTCGCACATGCTAGGAGAGTGCTCTACCACTGAGCCACAACTCCAGCTCCTGTTTCTAGATTTTGTGTCTTGCTTTGTGGCATTCCTTTCCCCAAATTATGCTTATATGCAGCTACATTTTTAGAAACAGTGGGGTTCCCCCATTCATCAGTATACTGTATATATGGAAGAAGAAAAATTGCTGGGTGGTATAAACCTGTAATCCCAGCTACTTGGGAAGCTGAAACAAGAGTATCACAAATTCAAGGCTAGTCTGGGCCACTTAGTGAGATGCTATCTCAAAAACAAAACAATACAAAACAAAACCAAAAAACAAAACCCAAAGGGCTGGGAATATGGCTCAGTGGTAGAGTGCTTACATAGCTAGCATGCAGAAGGCTCTGAGTTCAATTCCCAGAACTGTAAGAAGAAAAAGAAACAAATTCATTTTTATATCTTAATTTCTTGTTACTTTTGTTCTGTTGGTTACCTCAGTAGTTACAATTTTGTCATCTAGTCTCCTTTATCCCTTACTGAGCCTTTTATCTAGTCTGTCAGTTTTAATGGTGTTCTTTGACTCTTCTGTTGCCTGTATTCAATGATGTTCTGTTACTTTGCTTTCTCTTCTGGCATTTTTTAGTTGCATCTTTCTGAATGTCAGATTATGTAATGTTTACATTATTTTATCCATATCTCCACCTTTCATTGTTTTTAGCTCTACAATTAAATATAGGAAATGTTTGCCATCATTGTTCTGTTTCCCAAGTCAGTTCTTTGTTAGGTGAAGTTCATTCTCTGGTACAGGGATCAGTAAACTGCAGCTTGTGAGACAAATCTGGCTTACTATTTTGTATGGCCTACAAATAATGTTTCAATATTTTTAGATGGTTAGGGAAAAAATAAGAGGAATAGTTCATGATTTATATAAATTATGTGAAATTAAATTTTCGGGAGTTGAGGATATAGCTTACCATTAAAACATATACTTAGCGTGTGTAAAGCCTTGAGTTTGCATCCCACCTCCACCAAATTCAGTGCCCATAAATGAAATTTTATTGGAATATAACCACACCCACTCATTTATATATTGTCTGTGGCAGTTTTTGAACTACAGTAGTAAAAATTTGAGGGAGGCTATGTGACTTGCCAAACCTAAAAACCTAAAATAAAGAAAGTTTGCAGATCTTCACTCAAATAGATTCCTTAGGAAAGGCACATGTGTATAGTGTTCCCTAAATTTTTTATTTTTTATTTTTTGGTACCAGGGATTGAACCCAGGGTCGCTTAACCACTGAGCCATATCCCCACCCCTTTTTTATGTTTTATTTTGAGACAGGGTCTTGCTAAGTCCTTAGGGCCTCACTGAGTTGCTGACATTGGTATTGAACTTGGAATCCTGCCTCAGCCTCCTGAGCCACTGGAATTACAGATGTGAGCCACCACGCCCAGCTGTTCCCTAAGTTTTGACATGTCTAAAATGTATTTTTATAGCTTGACAAGAAATGATAATCTTAGTTTGCATTTTTTTCTTTCTTCCTCCATTCTTTCCTTTTTTCCTTCCCTTCTCTTTCCTTTCTTTCATGCCAGGGATGGAACTAAGGGCTTCATGCACGTCAAGCTGTACTCCTACACTCTATTTCTCATTGAATGTATTTTATTTTGATTAATTAATTAATTAATTAAGGTTTTCATATCGTCAAGTGCTTTTTATTTAAAAAATATTTTTAGTTGTAAATGAACACAGTATGTTTTATTTTGTTTATTTATTTTTATGTGGTGCTGAGGATTGAACCCAGTGCCTCACATGCCAGGCAAGCACTCTACCACTGAACTACAACCCCAGGGCCCCCCAGATACATTTTTGAGATAATGTATTTCCTTTTGGAGCATTGTATTACAGTGTTCTTCAACTTTATGATTGGGTTTTGACTCTCATTTGCATTTTTTTGCTTTTTAATTTATTTTTTACATTGTATATTTTTCATTTTGTGTACAGGAGTAACAAGTGCTCTCTTTAATTTCTTTGATAGATGATGGTGGTAATGATGTGAGAAAAAGGTTTGGCATGTCTTATTTCTGTTTCTGTAAGATCTTCAATTTTCCTATCTTCTTTTTCCTTCACTGCCACATCTTTCTGCTCATTTTCCCAGTGAATCAATGAACCTTTGTTCAGTTTTTGTCCCTTAGTGTTTGGCTTGTCTTTGGAGAAGCATTTCGTTTGTATTTTGTCTGCCTTCTGCACCTCTTTGCTCTTTTTCATGGAGTAGCTTAAGCTACCCTCTCTGGTTGTGTGTACTCACAGCCTTGAAGTGATAGGCAGTGGAAACTGTTGGAACTATATGAAGGTCATAGGTCTTTGATTCTAGTAATGCTGAAAAGTATGGATAATATGTAATTTTATGCCTTATTATTGTATGTTTTGGAGGGGAAACTTTTGGGGAAGGTTAAAATTTAGTTTGTTGCCATTATTCTTTACCAGAGTTTGTGTGTGTGTACCTGTGTGAACATATATATGTATATACACTAAAAAGAAAGAAGTTATGGGGCTGGGATTATGGCGCAGTGGTAGCGTGCTCGCCTAGCACGCGGGAGGCACTGGGTTCGATCCTCAGCACCACATAAAAATAAAATAAAGACATTGTGTCCACCTACAACTAAAAAAAAAAAAATATTAAAAAAAAAAAGAAAGAAGTTATGAGTAAGTTTTAGTTGGTGTGGTACATCATTGTGAATGAAGAAACTATTTTTTAAAAATTTTTTTGTTTAGTTGTAGATGGACACAATATATTTATTTATTTATTTTTTATGTGGTGCTGAGGATCGAACCCAGTGCCTCATGCATGCAAGGCAAGCACTTTACCACTAAGCTACAATCCCAGCCCGAAACTATATTTCTTAACTACCACATATGTATCATTGATTTTGAATCTGTTTAATTAAAAAATATAATTACTAAAGCAATGTTAGGTGTAGATTTTTTGGTACACTTTTCACTCTGTTCTTCAGTTCAAAATTTAAACAAGTATTATTTTAGAATTAGAGTTACATTTCAAAAACATAATTTTGAAGGTTCATTTTGTTATGAAGTATTTAGGATTTTGGTGTTTTTTGGTTTCTATTTTGGGTAACAAATGCTTACAAGGAGTTTTGTTATTTTCTGTTACATTAAAGGCAATTCAGGTTGAAGTGTTTGTGAGAATTTATTATTTGAGTCATCTTTATTGTTCTGTTCTGTCTTGCTTTTGATATATTTTGATGTCAAAACAAACTCATTTCATTTGTCAGATGCACACTTCTACTGGAGGAGGGTTTTGTGACTGTGGAGACACTGAGGCATGGAAAACTGGCCCTTTTTGTATAAATCATGAACCTGGAAGAGCAGGTACTACCAAAGAGGTAAGAATATTATTTTAAGAAATTGTTAATAATTTTAAATGTGTTGAAATTAGATAAGAATAAATGTGACATATATGGGTTAAACTGAATTCCATTTAGAATTCCAGTATTTTTGATATTATTTTTTATTTTACTATTTTTAATTTTATATTATTTTTATATTTGATATTATTTTTAATATCAAAAAAAGAGGTTTTTTCCCATTTGAATTTGAGGCCTTGATAATTTGTCTAAAGTAGAAATGGATTCACATTGAAAAGCTAAATTTTTTTAACTTTTATTTTTTTACTTAAAAAAAATTTTTTTTTAGTTGTTGATGGACTTTTATTTTTTATTTATTTATATGTGGTGCTGAGGATTGAACCCAGTGCCTCACGCATGCTAGGCAAGTGCTCTACCACTGAACCACCACCCCAGCCCCGAAAAGCTAAATTTAGAATACTTTTTAAGCAATTAACTTTGTAAGTAGAGTAAATAATATATACGCCTAAAAGAACAAAAGGATGTGCTTATTAATAGATAACAACAGAATAATACAGTAGAATTGATATGAATTCAGGAACTGCTTTTCTTCTCTTTTTAGTACTGGGGATTGAACCCAAGGGCACTTTACCACTGAGCTACCTTCTCAGTCCTTTTTATATTTTATTTTGAGACAGGGTCTTGCTAAAACTTAGGGCCTCACTGAGTTGCTGAGGCTGGCTTTGAACTCGCAATCCTCCTGCCTTAACCTCAGGAGCTGCTGGGATTAAGGTGTGCACCACTATGCCTGGCAATAACTGCTTTTCTGAAAGGACAAAAAGTCAAAAGGGTTAAGTAGCTACATCCTAGTCAATAAAAAACAAGATAAATATAGGCACTTAGAAATGCAATAGAGAAATAACCATAGAACCATAGATACAGAAGAATTTAAAGGATTGTAAAAGACTCCAAGAATGATCCTATTAGAATCCATTTGAGAATGAATTGTTTCATCAGACAGTATAAAGTACCTTAATGTATTCAAAGACAGAGAAAACACTTGGTCAGTAACCACTGAAAATTTTCAGAAAATTGTCACAAAAGAGTGCTTCCCCTAAAATGTTCTGTAGTTTTGCAGACAGACTCCTTTTAAAAGATCAAGGAATAGCTTTTGTGCTCTTTGAGTTCTAGATACCCCTGTAGCAGTGAATACTTCTAGGACCCAGATATTGATTTCTCTCTTTTATTTTCACTGTGGTACTAGGAATTCCAACAAAACCTTGTGCATGCTAGGCAAGCACTCCACCAATAAGCTATATTCCCAACCCTTTAAAAAATTTTTTTTTTTTTTTGAAACTGGACATTTGTGAGTTGCCCATGCTGGCCTCAAACTTGGCTATCGTCGTGACTCAGCCTCCTGAGTAGTTGGGATTAGTCATGTGTCATCATGTCTGACTTCAGATGTTGATCTCTTATATACTATTCTCCACTAAAGTAAATGAGACTTATTGTTATAATACCTGATTCCAGGTTTAGGTCATGTAAACTTTTGTGGGTGGGTTTATGTCCAAAGAACCAAGACCCCAGCTTCAAAAGGCTCCCATTGATATTAGTTGGATAATTGAATCATCAAAAAAAATAATATTAAGTATCTACTATAATAACCTGGAATACATAGATATCCTAATGAAACTTAAATGAAATTAAATAAAACCTGTTTTTCACCATGGCAGTAAATATTGTATCAGTTCCTTACTGTAAAAGTTGAAGCTATTGAAGGTGATTGAAGGAAATGAAAGAAGCATTTATTCTACCTTTTCTGTGGGAATTGTATTTTATGGTAACCAGGTAACTATAGTTCATTAGGAAAAGCATTTGTTTCTAGAAGAATGCCAGCTAATAGAGAAGGGACAATGGAATTAGGAAAATCAGCATTTTGCAAACTTTAAGGAAATATTTGGATTGAGACAAGGATCATTGATGGATGCTGAAACCACTAAGACTTAGGTTGATAAGGAACAATAATAACGTGGTTCTGAATTATTTGCTAGTCTTAGAATACTTACTGGTGGTTATGGGGGGAAAATGAAACTTTACAATGAAGGTATACTACTGCTGTCATCTCAAACCAGGCATCAGTGTTAATATCATGACCAGCAGGAGATATGGTATCATAAGCTTCCTCATGTGATGTAAAATAAAATATTGGTTGAGTATTATTATCAGGAACAAGACAAAGATGTCTACTCTTGCCATGTTTGTTCAATATTGTACTGGAAGTTCTACCAGGGCATTTAGGTAAGAAAATATAGTAAAAGGCATCGAGTTGGAAAGGGAGAAGTAAAACTAATTTTAGGGGGGTGGGAATGGGGAACATAGGAGAAATGGAGGAACTCTGGATGGGGCAGGGGGAGAAGTGGGGAGGGAAAAGGGATGGGGTGTAGTAATGATGGTTGAATGAGATGGTCATCACTACCCTAGGTGCATGTATGAAGACACAAATGGTGTGACTTTATCTGGTTTGCAACCAGAGAAATGGAAACATTGAGCTCTATATATGTACTATGATTTGAAATGCATTTAAATAAATTAATTAATAAAAAAAAACTTTAAAAAAAAGCTAACTTTATTTGCAGATGACATTATTTTTGTATTTTAAAAATCCTGAGGAATTAAAAAAATTATTATAATAAACAGGTTCAATAAGATTGTAGGATACAAGAGAATTCTACAAAACCTTTTGTATTGTTCTACATTAACAATGAATAGTTACAGTTCAGAGATGAAATTAAGATGAATTCCATTTATTATAGTTTCAGAGAGTATAAAATATTTAGGAATGGTTTAACAAAAGATGTACAGAACTTGTACTCTGTAATTTTAAAAGCATTTGTTGAAACAAATTAGTAAAGATCCAAATAAATGGAAAAAAATCCCTTCTTTCTGGTTCAGAAGAAAATATTGTTAAGATGCCAGGACTCCCCCAATTGACCTATAGATTCAATGCAATTCTATTACAATCCCAGTTAGGAATTTAAAAACAAAAAAAATTGTATAATAGGAATGAATAAGCTGACTCTAAAATTCATATTTATTTGTTTATTTATTTTAAAAAATTCTTTTTAGTTGTAGATGGACACGATAGTTTTATTTATGTATTTTTATGTGGTGCTGAGGATCGAACCCAGTGCCTTATACTTGCGAGGCAAGTGCTCTACCACTGAGCTACAGCTACAGCCCCTAAAATTCATATTTAATTGCAAGGGATCCAGAATAGCTAAAGCAGCCTTGAAAAAGAAGAAGAGAATTGAAGGGGCTCATAATTCCCTATTTCACAACTTACAATGAAGCAACAGTAATCAAGATGGTATGGTACTGGCATAGTGATAGCCCTTGGTCGGTAGAGTAGAATTGAGAGTCCAAGAAATAAACTTATATGTCTGTGGACAACTGATTTTCAACAAGGTGTTTCCCCACTGATTTTCTGTGGGGAAAAGAATAGGCTTTTCACCAGTGCTGGGACAACTGGACATCCATATGCAAGAGAATGAAATTGAACCTCCAGTTCATGTGTATATAATTTTTGATATTTAAGAATTAACTCAGTGGCTGGGCGCAGTGGCACATGCCTATAATTCCAGTGGCTCAGGAGGCTGAGACAGGAGGATCACGAGTTCAAAGCCAACCTCAGCGATGGCAAGGTGCTAAGCAATTCAGTGAGACCCTGTCTCTACATAAAACACAAAATAGGGCTGGGGATGTGGCTCAGTGGTCGAGTACCACTGAGTTCAATCCCCGGTACCAAAAAAAAAATGAATGGGTAAAGAAAATGTGATTAATATATGCATGAAAGACTTTTATTCAGCCATAAAGAAGAATGAAATTGTGTCATTTGCAGGAAAAACTGATACCATAATTTTGAGTGAAGTAAGTCAGATTCAAAGAGAAAAGTTATATATGTTTCCTCACATGTGTAATGGAAGTAGAAGAAAGACCATTAAGAGAGAGACTTGGGAGGTTTTGGGGAATGAAACAGATCAAGTTGTGTGTATGTATGTGTTTGTGTGTGTGTCACCACGAAATCCACCATTCTGTATAAATAATATGCACCAATTTTTAAAAATATAAAACTGTTTTGCTACAGAAAGCACTATCAATAAAATGAAAAGGCAGCCACAGATTGGTTATACAATCTACAAATCTATATTTGGAGATTTATAAGTAGAACTTAAGAAGAACTCTTAAACTTAGTAAAAACACAATCTAGTTTTAAAACTGAACTAAAGGTCTGAACAGACATTTCTTCAAAAAAGGTATATAAGCACCTAATAAGCACATGGAAAAATGCTCAGCATCATTAATCATTAGGGAAATAAAAATCAAAATGCCTATGAACTGTCTCTTTACAACCACTAAGATGGCAATAATTAAAAAGGCAGATAACCAAGGAATGGTGATGCATGCCTGTAATCCCAGCAACTTGGGAGGCTGAGGCAGGAGGAACACAAGTTGAAAGCCAGCCTCAGCAATGAGCAAGGCCCTCAGCAACTTAGCAAGACCTTGTCTCAAAATAAAAAAAAATTTAAAAGGGGTGGGGATATACTTAGAGGATCCAAAAAGTTCCATCAGAAAACTTCTAGAACTGATAAATGAATTCAGCAAAGTTGCAGGATATAAAATAAATATCCATAAATCAAATGCATTTTTATACATCAGCAACGAATCCTCTGAAAAAGAATTCAGAAAAACCACTCCATTTGCAATAGCCTCCAAAAAACATAAAGTACCTGGGAATCAATCTAACAAGACAGGTGAAAGACCTACAACGAAAATTACAAGACTCTAAAGAAAGAAATCGAAGAAGATCTTCGAAGATGGAAGGACCTGGTCCCATATTCATGGATAGGCAGAATCAATATAATTAAAATGGCCATACTACCCAAAGTGTTATACAGATTCAATGCAATCCCAATTAGAATCCCAGAGTCCTTTCTTATAGACATAGAAAAGGCAATCATGAAATTCATATGGAAAAAATAAGAGACCCAGAATAGCCAAAGCTATCCTGAGCAAGAAGAGTGAAGCAGGTGGCATCACAATACCAGACCTTAAACTTTACTACAAAGCAATAGTAACAAAAATGGCATGGTACTGGCACCAAAATAGGCACGTAGACCAATGGTACAGAATAGAAGACACAGAGAGTAATGCACATAAATACAACTATCTCATACTAGACAAAGGTGCCAAAAACATTCATTGGAGAAAAGATAGCCTTTTCAACAAATGGTGCTGGGAAAACTGGAAATGCATTTGCAACAAAATGAAACTTAACCCCTATCTCTCACCATGCACAAAACTCAACTCAAAGTGGATCAAAGACTTAGGA
>PVHX01023758.1:0-25177 GCA_004024805.1 Geosciurus inauris
AACCAAATGCCGAATGTACTCGTTGATAAGTGGATGCTGATCCATAATGTGGGGAAGGACATGGGAACAATGGTGGAACTCTGTTCACAGGGGTGTAAGGGGGGAGGGGGCATGGTGGAATATGATGTACATCATAGCCCTAACTTTATGTATGACTGCATATATGTTGTAATTCTATACAACTTACAACTAGAGAATTGATATCTATGTACAATGAATCATTTACACTGTTAACATGTAAGCCTAAATAAAAAATAAAAAAATTAAAAAAAAAATGGCAATTAGGCAATGCAGACCCCATGCTTACTATAGATTCTAAACTTGGAGAAGTTTGGAATTGATGATAAAACATAAAACTGCCATATTAACATCATACATGTAAAACATAACTTAATTGATTATCATGCCTTGATTTATACAAAGTTGGCCTTACTAGATTTTCTTTTAGAATTTTAAATTATTTTTACTTTGACATTATTGTACATTAATATATAGTTATAAGAAATTAATATGGAATAATCCACTATACCATTCCTCCAATAGTAACATCTCATATAACTCTAGTATAATATTTCAAGTAGAAAACTGACATTGATACAACCCATCCACCTTGCTCAGATTTCATCAGCTTATTATGCACTCATTTGTGGGTGTGTACATGTGTATATTTAGTTCAGTACAATTTACCACCTATGTATATTCATGTTTCCACCACCATAGATGAGAAAGAAGAATTCCACCAAAAGAACTCATTATGCCACTCTATCATGATCACAGACACCTCCCTCCCGCACCTCCACACTAATATCTGGCAAACTTCTTGTTTATTCTCCAATTTTGTAATTTTACCCTTTTAAGAATACTACATAAGTGTTGTCATAAGGTATATAATCTTATAAGATGGTGTGGGGTGTGTGTGTGTGTGTGTGTGTGTGTGTGTATGTGTTTCACCCAGCATAATTTTCTGGAGATCCAGCTAAGTTTTTTTTTTTTTAATATTTGAATAGTATTCCATGGTGCTGTGACCTGAATGTGTCTCTCTCAAAATGCATGTTAAAACCCTAAACCCCAAAATGACTATATCTGGAGATAGGATCATTAGGAGGTAATTAAGTTTAAATGAAGTCATAAGGATGGTGCCCTTATCTGATAGACTACAGCTTTGTAAGAAAAGAAAGAGGTCTCTCTCTCAGCCATGTGAAGCTTCAGTAAGAAGGCAGCCATTTGTAAGTCAGAGGGAGAACTCTGACCAGAACTCAACCATGTTTACACTCTTATCTAGGAATTCCAACTTCTACACCTTGGAGAAAATAAATTTCTAGTATTTAAGCCACCCAGTATGTACCCATTTAATCAATGGCTAATGTATATATGGTATGAACTCACCAGTTTGTTTAATAAACTTGTTTAATCCAGAGCTTTGGATTGCTTCCAGTTTGGGGCTTCCATTAATATTCATGTACAGGTTTTTACGTGTCATAAGTTTGTTTCTCTAGGGCAAATGCTTATCAGTGAACTTGTTGAGTCATATGATATGTTTGATTTTGTATATTTTTTCCTAGAGTGACCACACCATTTTATATTCCTGCCAGCAATATACAGATGATCCAGTTTTTTCACCTCACCAGCATTCAGTGTTTTCATTGCGATTTTAGCCATTCTTTTTTTTTTAATATTTTTTTATTTTTCTTAGTTGTAGGTGGACAGAATATCTTTATTTTTTATTTTTACGTGGTGCTGAGGATCGAACCCAGTGCTTCACGCATGCTAGGCGAGCACGCTACCACTGCGCCACAATCCCAGCCCCGATTTTAGCCATTCTGATAGGTATATAGTGATATCTCATTGTTTTCATTTGTATTTCCATAATGGCTAATGATGTTGAACATCTTTTTATGTGGAACTTAATAGAGTTTGGAATCATAAACTGTATCTTAAAAGACCTATGGATTTTTTTTTAAGATATGTATACCAGACACTCTGGTCAAGGAATTTATAAGACATATATATATAGTGTGTGTATGTATGTATATATATATATATATAGTGTATATATATATTTAGGGAATAAAAATATATATATATATGTATATTTTATAACTTGATTTTTGATATCTAAATATCCTGAAAATAAAATCTAGAGTTTATGGTGCAGGGTGCAGTGACTCTAGATTTTATTTTAGAGACACAGGAAGTGAAATAGATATTTGAAATTATGAATATCAGAATATCAGAAATTGTGGATATCAGAAATTATTTTATTGGCTTTGGAATCATTTTTAAAATGTTTTTGGAACTATATAATCAATGTAAAAATTTAGTTCAAATAGCCATTTTGGAGCAACTGATTCCCCAGGAGGTGGAAAGCTGTTCCAGTTTCCCCTTTAAACACACAAAGCTTTATGAAAGAATCAATAGCTTCTTAGGCTGACAGTCTACATTGGGGGTAGACTTCTTCATCAGATAATCTGCTAAAAGCTTGAATTATGGCTTTGACTTTCAAATACCTGCAAATTAAGAATAATAGCAATGATAATATATGCATAGACATAAATCATAATTAATTATTAAACAATCAAAAATTAACAGACAGGTATTTAAGTAAAATAGGTACTGCCAGTACTGAAAATGGATTTTGAATAAAAATTGATAACCACAGCCTCAATTAAAGAGAGTAATTTTAAAATATCTAATTACCTTGAAAGAAGTATTTTTCAAGTAAGCTCTCAACTGAGTACATAGAAGTTGATAGCAATAAGAGATTTTCTCTCATCAGTTTCATTTTACTTACCTGCTTTTTATGTGCTAAGCCCAAAATAAAACGATGTCCTAAAGCATAAATTTTTAAAAATCACATTATTTTGGTTCTTTGAAGAATGTTAATTCATTTTGATTTATTAGCAGAAGAAATCTTATCAAATAAAAGTAAGTAAAAAGAAAAATCAAATAAAAATACAGGAAATGACATGGGTTTTAAGTCTACTACTTTACATATTTGATAGTAACAATATATTAAAGAATCCTACAAGTAGGAATTAAGGAACCAAACCCATTAAAGCTTCCAGTGCACTTAGAGTGAAACCATAATATACTTACCAAAATTGCTAATATTCTAATGGTAAATTTTCATAGGAAAAAATCTGAGTTTTTTTAAGACCATTGATTTTGTATTTGAGGTAAAGTAATTCTTTTTTTAAATATTAATGTTCTTTCTTTATCTATTTTTATAGACTTTCTTGGCAGAAGTCCAATCTAATCCAGAAATCTCAGTCCCATGTGAATTAACAATGACAATAACAATAATAACAATTATTAATATTTATTGACCAAGACCTACTTTTAGCCCTTTTCATGCCATGGATTAAAGGTTGGATCCTCATGACCACATGAAGATTGCAGCTTAGAGTGCTTAAATAACTTACTGAAGGTCATAGAGTAAAAAATCATAAGATTTAAAGTCAAGTTTATCTGATTCTAAAGCAAAGATGTTCCCTATTTTGTCATATTAAAATTTTCATAGTACTTAAGAAACAAACTCTAAATTAATATTAATAGAAAGGCTTTCATTGAGCCCTGTAGATCCAGCAAATAAATAACCTAAGGGAAAATTAATCCTAAAGTATGTTGCATCACCAAGCTGCAACTGCATAGAATCTGTCAAATTAAAACATTATCTTTCTTTTACATTTTATTACTCTCCTTTTAAAATTTCCCATGATGATTTATAATAAAATGTTTTCCTAAACTACAACAATTAACTAGGAGTTTTAACAATTGCTAATGCTTTAAATGTTAGCCTTTTGTAATGACATCAATATTTTACACACTAATGACATATAGTAGCTTATCCTTAAAATATTATTAAAAAACCATACATTTTATTTAAAAATATATTTTGTTATTTAAAATACCAACTTATTCCATTAAATCGTTTAGTGAAAGCTATCCATTCTCAATCAATATAGTACACTGTCTTGACTTAGCTTTCCCAACCAAAAAGCATGTCTTTTAGATACCCTATTCTTCAGACAAAAATTATTATTTGCTTAACAATTATGTGGTTTTCTGACAAAATATTCTATACATGGAGACTCAAATGTAATGAACATTACTACTTATCACTTTGAATTCTTGGTGCTTCAATTCTCTTTTCTCAGCTTATATTTTGAATTTCTTTCTTCTAATCTGTAGATAAACTCTTTCCTTTCCGTTTGTAAATAAATTCCAATTTGACTCATTGTGAAAAATAAACATAAACAAGTGAACAATTAAAGTTTCCTTAAAACTATGTCCTTCCAAATCTTCCAGAATAGCTCCCTCATCACTGACCATTCCTAGTACAAAGGCCACTGACTACTGTTTGCTGCTTGCCAGTCATTTCTCAGTCATGGGACTCTGGCTCTGCCCTCCCTCTGGCCGCTCCAGTAGAGCCGTGTTCAGTGGATCTTATTAAGTCCTTATTCCACCCAGCTCTAATGCTCAGGACTGAGGATTGTTTTCTATGCGTATTACTACATTATTTTCCTGTAGGAATTTTAGGGTGAAAATTTATTTTTACTTCTATTTATTGGAGTGTGTGAGTTGGGGTCATTTTAAGAAACTCTTTTTTAATCTTCGTATTCTTAACTACAAAACACTCTCTGCCTAAGACTTCATTTTATCATTTTTTTATTCTTGAGCTCTTATTGCTATAAAGTGACTTTGAAGGTTTGAGGGGTAACTTAGAGAGACAAATGTTGTATTCATTTAAAAGGGGCTGAATACCAACTTCTTTAAATCAAGATTGCTGACCCTTTTATTTATTTGTCAGTAGTTTTAGAACTAAATTGGAAGGGAACTTTATAAAATCGAGCAGTGAAAAAACTGATAGACTTAGTAAAATTTAGTCACTTTACTAAGGGCCTGCAAAGAGCTAGATCAGAACTGGAAACCTTACAGCGGCAAATGGTAAAGAGGAAACAAATCTTTTGTTCCATTTAAAATCATTGGGTTTGTAACACTTTTTTTTCCCAGCATAAATCAATTTGATATCTAATTCACAGACACCGTGGGACAGCACAGCAATTGAAGCCAGAGTAGATGGAAGTTAAAGCGAGTATTACTGTTTTTTTCCATGGTAGCCATATCTTTTCTACAAAGGTCAGTAATCACAATTTCATTTTGGAAGTATAATGGAGAAGGTTAAAAATGAAATGACATGTACAAATGTCACTTTTCTTATTCATGTTTTTCCTCAAAGTCTTAGAAAAAAGAAATCTTATGGCTTTTGAAAATCATGTATATATTGTGAACTAATGATGTCCAGTATATTTAGGCATCCACTGGTAATTATTTATCTTAAAGAAAGTAAATCACAGAACTCTAATATGCAGAATAAATGTAACTACTATGTTTTATTAAGTGTTTACAATGAGTCAGGTTTATACTAAGTACTTTATACATATTAGTTCACTTGATCCTCAAAACAATTCTTACCTAATATGGTAAGAATTATACTAAACTAGTAAAGTTGGAATTTTAAGTTTAGAGTAATTAAATAATGACTTAATCAAGATGCCTCCAATAGTAAGTAGAAGATCCAAGTTTATTGTCTAACAACACTATGAATAAAAACATAAATGTACAGAATTTCATGTACTTTCAAATGAAGGAATTGAACCAAAATGAGGGAATTGAACCATAAACTTGCAGTGCCATTGGCTATATCTGCTTATTGACCCTCTCACAGTATTTCCTAGGGAAATTTCAATGACCCACCGCACCCAGCTCAATGTATTTATTTTTTAAATCTGAATTTTGCATTCCAAGTAACTGAACATCTCTCTCTACTGAACTCCAATTAAATTGATTTTAAAGGCAGACATTTACCCAGGTACTCAAATGATGACAGTCATTTACCCAGTTACTCAATCTTAAAACCCTAAAACCATCTTGATGTTATTTTTGCCCTCGCACTGACACATCTGTGCCATCAAGTTCAGTTTTTTCTATCATCAAATCTATCCTATTATTGCTGTTTAGAATAGTCCAAACCTAGTCTAAACCACAATGATCTCCCAGACTGCTCTGATGGTCTCCAAAATGGCTTTTTGTTTCCCTTCTTGCCCCCTTTTATCTAATTCTACAAATTGAGTGGTTTCATTTTAAAGTTTAAATCTGACCATTTCCCTCTCCTACTCAAAACTATCCATGGTTTATCACCAAATCAGGCAAACAGTCTGTAGTGACCCAGCATCTCTGTAACCTCATCCACTTCCCTTCTCCCATTATTATAAATCACAAACTCATCCCAAGGCCTTGGAACTTGATAATCTTTCTTCCTGTAACATTTTCCAGCCTATGTCTGTATGGCTTGTGTCCTCATTTTTTTTTTTTTTTTCAGGTTTCTGCTCAATTATATGTTCTCTGAAAGGTTTTCATTGACTGTTCTATTGAACATAGTTTAGCTCTCTTCTCAGCATCTTTTCTATCTTTCTTTTGACAGCATATCTGTGCTAGTAATTTTCTTTGTTCCCCTCTCCTCTTAATCCATTGTCTGATCTCATTTTCCAGCTCTGTAACCCTTGAGGCTGGCCTTATGGACTATCTTGCACAGGTTTCATTGCTGCATGGTTGGGATTGGCCACTGGGAGCACAGCAGGAGATAAAGGGCAGAAAAAGAGATAGATCAGGGTATTTGTTATCTTCTCGCTTCCTTTGAATGTGTTTCAGTGGTTGGTGGCTTTCTTCTGGGCTTTGGCTACAGCTCCTCTCCAGCAGTACTTTCTTTCCATAGCTTCAGATCTTGCTTTCTTCCAGTAACTTATTTCTCTTTATTTGCCTATTAGGCTAAGAATGGTTACAACTTCACACTGTCACTTGTCCCCGGGTGCTTTGTCATCCTTCTTTGGTTTTTTTAACCCTGTCTAGATAAAAGTCCCTTTATTAACGCCCTTCAGTTAAAACCATTGTCATCTGTATCCTACCATCCCTACAATTCAACTTTCCTTGTCCTTACTTGAAACTTTTAAAATTTTTATATTTATTTTTTTACTTATTTACTTGGTACCAGAAATTGAACTCAGGGGTGCTTGAACCCACTGAGAAATTGAACCCAGTGGGAAATTGAACCCACTGAGCCACACCACTGGCTCTTTTTATTCTTTGAGACAGGGTCTTGATAAGTTGTTGAGGCTGGCTTTAAATTTGAGATCATCCTGGCTCAGCCTCCTGAGCTACTAGGATTCCTGGTTAGCATCACCAAGCCTCGCTGAAACTATTTTTGTTTTATTTTTTTACCATCTAACTTCCCTATGAGAATGTAAGTTTTATGAGATGTAGTAAGTGAATAATGTATATCTCCTCCCTCTACATCAGGATGTCTGAACTTGTGAATATATTATCTTACATGGTAAAACAGAATTTGCAAATGTGAATAAGTATACAAATATTAAGATGGGAGATGCGCTTACATAAGCTGTATCTACCAATCTAATCACATTAGGCCTTAAAAACAGAGAAATGAGACAGAAAAAGTGTTACAGGAGATACAAAGCAGGAAAGAAACTTATTTAACATTGCTGTCTTAGTCTATTTTCTGCTACTAAAACAGAATACCACAGACTTGGTGATTCATAAACAATAGGAGTTTATTTAACATGATTCTAGAGTCTGGCCATGGAATGCAGTCAGGTCATAGAAGCAGGGAGTGGTTTTCAATGGATAGCCAGTAAAAAAGTGGTGCACACAGTCCTACAAACACATGAAACTGAATTTTACCAACAACTTGGAAAGGAAGGAAAGTGGTTTTCCCTAGAACCCCCCAAAGGGAACATAGTCCTACTTCCCTGCCCACTTCTTGATTTCTTCCCTGTGATATCCATGTTAGACTTGTGACTTATAGAACTGTGAGATAAAATATTTATATTTAAGCCACTAAATTTCTGGTAATATATTAGGACAGCAATGAAAAATTAGACATAAAGTTTGGATTTTTCTGAATTTTTGTTATATATACAGTGCCTAGGATAATGCCTGTACATGTAAAGATGTTCAACACATATCTGGTGAATTAACAAACTAAATTTTAAAGTGCACTTTAAGAAATTCTTATTCATCTTAACAAAAATCATGTGAAAGAAAATAATTATATCCAATACTTACAAAATATGAGAGTCTATGAGACTATCAAGAAATAAACTTAGAAAAAAGGATTTAATGAATTTCACCACAAGCATCACAGAAACTTCCTAGCAAACTAAGCTTTCTATTTCATCTATCATTTTAGAATTCAAATGGCACTGAAATATTTTCAATTGAGTTCAAAGTGTACATTACAATTATAGTATTTAAGATGTAGTATATTTGATAATAGTATTTTTTAAGGGTAGATTCTTTAAAGTATCTCATGCAGATCTACTTAAGGTCCCCTTAAATTGTCAAGATCTATTTTTTAATGGAACTTACTATGTAGATCATTTTAACAGCTTTTTATTTTTTTCTAAAAAACATTTTTATAATGTTGTGGCTCTATAGCACACAACACTCTGAATGTGTGATGTTTATGTGTGAAAAGATTCTTACTTAGACAAACTATACCCTGTTATCCTTAAAATAGACTGCATTGTCAATTCAAATGTATAACTGATCAGATTAGAAGAGTGATTAAAAATTGTCATATAGCCAACTCCTAATTAGTATTAAATTGAACTTTCTCTGCATTCCATTTATGTAGAGATCGTAGTTTGAAGATAATGTTACATTATTAGAAGTCAAAACAGCTTTTACAATATGCCAGAAAGCAAGTTTGCTCTAGTTCAAATGTTGTAAAGATACAAGTTGCTAGAATCTGGATGGTTGAATATTTGAATCATCAAAAACTCAAAGTTCCTACACTTAGACATCAGTATTGCAATAAACAATTTAGCACTTAAAAATTGTTGTTAAAACTTAATGAAAACTCTAACCATGCCGCCTAGGGAAGAGACCTGTCCTTATCCTTTTTCTCCAGAACAGTGGTTCTTTGTGTTCACTGAATCCACATCTCCTGGGAAATTATTAACCATGCAATATTTGGGGGCCCCAGCTGAACTCTGTTGAATCAGAAACCCTGAGGACAGAGGCCAACAATTTGTTTTCTATGCTATCCAGGTGATTCTGATGCACAATGAAATTAGGGAACCTGCCCTACGAAAATGACATTTCACAGGCTCTTATACTTATCAATTGAGCAGAATTAAACCAAAATGAGGAACATATGGGAAATTGGGTATCTTTTATAAGGAACCAGGGATTTTTGAAAGTTATTGTGCAAGAGATAGCTGCATAGAAGTGTAATATCTCAATTTTCACAGATTTCCAATTTACCAATAAGGAAACAGTAATAAGAGGCCCCATTTGGAGAAAATGATAAAGAAGAATCTCTAATCTCACAGAATGTGTATTTCAGTGACAGTTGCAATTTTCCCTTTGATCTGTGTCTGTCAAGTTTATAAATTGAACATAATACCAAATCGTATATCCTGAAGTTAAAATGACAATTTTATTGCCCCCTTTTAAAGTCATAAACATGTTTTCCTTAACACTTAAAAATGACAAATAACTGACCCCCCCAATCAATAGATGTTTCACTTGTGGCAGATTTGTTCTAATACATATAGAGAGTCCCTGTGGCTGCTGAGAGTGCTCAATAGCAGGCTATTAGGGATTCCTCATGGCACCCAGCTGATACATTCATTCAAACAAGTACTTAGTTAGGGCCCACAAGGTACTTAATTATGGCTAGACATTGAATAGGATACAAGGCAATATAAGACAGTTCTGTTTCCAAGATTTTATAATCTGGTCAGAAATTCAAAGGATAAAAAAAAAAGGAAAGGACCAAACATTTGTATCATACTATCTTATACTAGCTGTTGAATAGAACAGGAGACATAAACCATATTAATTAATCCATGTAACCACTAGGGAAGTTGGCATTATTCCCAATTTATAAATGACACAGTAGTTTGAAGATGCTGAAAACTTGTTCAAATACATCAGATAAGGAAAGGATGGAGGTGAATTTGAAATCAAAGCTGATATTTACAGTACAATTTCTACTTTATTACTTCTCATGTAAAACATAAGCAGCAATTTCTAGAAGTAGGCAATAAATGCCTAAATGGAGGATATACATTGTTTGCTGGGCTAGATTAGGAAAAGAATATTCACTGTGGATGAGGAAGTAAAGCCTGCTCAGTGAAAGTTCAACACAGATGTTCATTAAAAGATGAAGTGTCTTAGCTTTGAAAGAGAAAGATTATACATTCCAAATGAAACTTTATTAAACAGAAATGTCTAGGCAGGAATGAGAAAGGCAGATTCTGGTGGAGTGAAGAAATCAGTCCAGCACATTTTAGGTACCCAATAACTGATGTAAAATGGCTTTGCTTGGATCTGGCTATGCCTAAAAATCCACATCTTAACAATTAAAGGATAGTGGAGAACAGGGCCACTTAGCTTTATTTAATTAGTACATTTGCTGTGTCCTTGTACATCTAGCCAAAGTTGTGAGGTCCCTGCTTTCCTTTGGCTTCAATTTTGGATCTGCATTATCTGTCTTCATGCAAGGGATCATTTTGTTTTGCTCCTTTGAGGCCAACAGGATTCATCTGTTGTATCCTTATTATCTTTTAAAGAAAACTCACAGGTACTCTGTCATAAATTTCTCAAGTCCTTAGAGCTGAACAAATTCCAAAGAATATCTAGTCTCCCAGATACTCACCTGTGGAGACTGCAGTGTGCGAGGAAGTCACGCTTCTTCCTTGAATAATCCAGTGTTTATTCAACTTGAATAACTGCAGGGTTGGAACAGTCATTTTCTGAAAATGGTTGAGAATGGTTAGTTGGGATTAGTGTTAAGGAAATATTTGAAAATAATTACGGTAAGTAAAGCATGTTTGAAGAAGATGCATTTAATTGGCCTCTCCTTTCACTGCGGTGAATTTTTGTATATTTCTGTGTTTACTTTGAACAGTCTCCAAATAAAGGTGAAAGGAGATTTCAAGAAGAATCTTCAAAACTGCCTTTGTTTTGCTGTCTTGTTAAAGCCCTCTCTGTGTTAAGAGCTATTCTTGTCATTTGGCTGCTGTGAATTTCAAAAGGATCTCCTGTGATAGAATAGTGATTCCCCAAAGAACTTTCATGTACCATGGGGAATGTCATTGTTCCCAAAGAAGATAATAAAATCAGCAAGAAAATAATAAACATTCTCTCTAGGATATTGCAATTTTAATTGACTGCAGACTCAAATTGATTTTTTAATCTACAGACACAAGACAAGGTCAGCAACAGAGGAAGCTGATGTTGCTTTACTTTCATACTATGAGAGATGTAGTAAATATTCAAAATGTAAGCATGAAGTATGGTACTTTGAGAAGGACAGAATTTAAACCTGTAGCTATTAATTATACTTTAGCGTGATTTTTAAACATATTCTAACAAAAGTTATTCAGAAAATATTTTGCTTAGATTTACTTATAGGTAACTTAAAAAAAAAAAACAGTTCCTTTTGATAATAGTGTAAAGAATGTACACTCAATTTTTAAAGATAAATTAAAATTTTATAAAAATTTGACTTGTACACAGTAAAAAAAAATTAGTATTCAAAGAACTAATATGAATAACAGTAGTTGTTTCTCTACTCCTGCCTATAAAATCTTCCCACTCTAGTGAAACAGTTCTCAATTTTTGTTTTGTTGTGTTTTAGTTGCTTCTTGGTATTTTTCAAATATTTTAAAATAATATTTTTATGCTGCTTTTATAGCTGCTTTTCCTATTCCTCTCTGCTTCACAGATGGTATTTCTTGTATGCCCTTGCATTGTAGAAGGGCAAAAGAGGATTATACTCCATCATGCATCATTTACTAGGATACTACTCCCTGTCATAAACCTTCTGCCCTACTGACCTCATCACTTCCCAAAGGCCCCATCTTCCCATACCATCAGCTTGGAGATGATGTTTCAGTTATGGATTTTGGAGGGACAAAAACATTCAGACCATAAGATTGATCATGCAAATATGGTTTCCTAGTTTCAAGGAGGCTCTATTTATTCAACATGAACTTTCATAGAATCACCTTATTTAGTACTTCAACAAATTAGCCATTGGTTCCAAATAATGTTTTTCTTTCCTTGAGATTTAGTTATAAAAAGTAGAAAAGAAATAACATTACCATTATGTTTAGACATAATATTTCGTATTTGGAATTTTCAAATACCACTGCTTATTGCCAGTATTTAAAACTTGTAACTATTCCCATTTGGGGCTATTGAAAAGCAGAAGCTTTTGAAATAAATAATGAAATAGAAAGGCCAATGTTTTTGTTTTCTCACATTGTGATGTCTTTTTGAACTTAGAATGACACAAGTCTTTTTGCTGTTCATTTCTGTTGCCCTCTTTTGATGAGCATACTTAGGACTACTGAAGTTCAAATTTGTTCAAATTGACTTTGCATCTCTTTTGTGTTATATTTTTAACTAACATAGTTTAGAGTGCTCAAGGGTTTTATTTTCTTTATATCATTATTTGTTCCCTAATATAAAATGTCTTCAGGATGGGAAGAGTCTAGGATTTCTGCATTTTATTAAACCATATTTCAATAATCACTATTTATTTCAGTAATTGAAAAATTCATTGACTTAATCAGGAGGATTTGGTTCAGTGCTCAAGGAAAAACTTATTCTTTATCTAATACTCACTGGCTTCATACTTCATTCATAAATTTGGCAGATTAAATGGGCTTTGACATTTTGATGAACCGCCTGATAAGTTAAATCCTATTTTGGAATCAAATAACAAATATTTGGTGTGTTTGAGGTTTCAAATCATATCAAACTCTAAACCTTAAAAATGTCCTTTACTTTATTCTCAATTTCATTTGTCCATTTGGAATGTTGAACTTTCTTAAAGTCATATTTAAAGCTAATGAGATGGATTTTCCAATAACTTAGTACATAGAAAAGTCAACATTTAGCAAAATGACATAAACTTCTAGCTGTGAAGCTATTTCATCATTCGATGTATTTTTCCTTTTTCTGTTGATTTTTATAAAATTGCAATATTCATTGGATTTTTTTTTAGTCTTTGATATAATTATTTTTTTGATTAATAGTGACTTTTATTTTTATTTTTTGGTACTGGGGATTGAACCTAGGGGTACTCATCCACTGAGCTGCATCCCCAGTCTCCTTTCATTTCTTTCTTTTTCTTTTTTTTTCTTTTTTTTTTAAGACACAGTCTAAGTTGCTCAGGGCCTTGCAGAGGCTGGCCTCCAATGATCTTCCTGCTCCAGCCTACCAAGTCACTGGGATTATAGGTGTGTGCCACAACACCTGGTACTACCTTTCCTTTAAAACAATATGTTTAAGAAAAAGAAAGTGAGAAAATAATTTTCAATGTAATGAAATACCATTCAAAATTTTTATAATTATGATTTTTATTAAGACATGAATCAGAATATTTGCAAAATAATTTAAAGAATATTTACCTGGAAATGAATCTTAATGTTTTTTGATTTCAGGTACTTATAAACTGAGAATGATCTGGTAAAATTACAACAATTTTAAATAAATTTAATTATACATCTTTTACTACATATATAAAATTAAATTTAAGAAAACTGTATAGATAAAAATTAGATATTTTAATGGAGATTTTAATACATATTTCTAAAAAATTTTAGCAAAACTGAAGATAATCCATAAATTGCTTGGTAGTATTATTCCAAGACCAAAAACAAAACAAAACAATAGACCTAAAAAGAATACAACTATGTTGGAGGATCAGTTGGTAAGAAATGCTACTTGCCTTGTTCTTTCCACCAGAATTGGAACTGCAATGTTCCTTTTAGCCCACATGTCTCTAAAATGTTTATTACAGCTGTCATAAGTAGAAGCATTAATCTGTTGATCATAACTGAGCCTACGTGATGATATTTAAATGATATGTAATTTTAATATATAGATATAGATACAGATATAGATATATGTGTACTTGTGATTGAACCCAGATATCCTTAACTAGTGAGTACCATCCTCATTCCTTTTTATTTTTAATTTTGAGATAAAGTCTCACTAAGTTGCTTAGGCCTTGCTAAGTCTGGCTTTGAACCTAGGATCCTCTGCCTCAGACTCTTCAGCTGCTGGGATTACGGGTGTGCACTACCACACCTGGCTAATTTTAGCTTTGAATGACTTTAAATATAATTTATACAAAGTAGTTATTAAAAATCATTAACACTTAAATAAAAAAGATTATTTTAAAATACTATTTTTAAAGTTATATTAAAATAACTGTAAAAATATTATTTAGATTTCTTTTTGTCATATCCAGATTTGGCTGGTTTTACCCTATATCCCAATATGTTTTTCTTAAGCCCATTCTGCCTTGGCTTATCAGTTCATTGTATTGAGGAATATGTAAATATTTGTATAAAAGTAACAATCTATGCTTTTTATTTATTCAAAGTTCATATTAAATATATTAAATATATTTTAAATGCCAATCATAAATTTTTCCTTATACTTACTTCTTCATGATTATTCTTTTTAATACCTTCTAACATCCCTCTATAGCATAAACATATTACCCTTTAGAGTCTATCTTTTAATATTCAATGATTATTGGATAATGTTTAAGTTGGTAGTGTTGTTATTGTTAGGAGTAGCATCTTAACCATGATATTGGAAGAGAGAAATACTAATTTATTTAGAAACTCCATATATAACTTTATCACCACTTCATTTTTTAACAAAATAAGGCACCAACAACAGAAAATTTTCTATTTAAAATATTTTCATAACTCACCTAAGTAACTTGAAAAACTAAGTCTTATTATAGGTCAAAACTCTATCTTTGGAGTAAAAAGATGGTCTTCTCTAATAAATAAATTAATTACCTTTTAAAATAGTAAATGAGAAACTTGAATGATAAACACTAAAGTGAATTATTTAGAACATACAGTAAATGTTATGTCAGTGTGTTTTTTAATTTTCTCAAATTTTTACCTAAAAACAATAGATTAACAGATAGTAAGAAAGGAATTTTCCAATGATACAAAAACTATCTGAAGTTCCCACATTGTAAATCATACTGCTAGTCAGAGTACAATGTGTCCACAGAAGCTCACATACCAAACGAAACCACCACCTGCCACAATGAGTTAATTTGTAGCTGGGAACATATTTTTTAAAAAACTCTGTGTTATAGCAATGTCTACAAAACAAACAAAAAGAAGCAAACAAAAAAACAAAACAAAAATGATCACTTCATTTCAAAGATGGTGATGATCAGATCACAGAATGGTATTTACTTCAAGTATGTCCTTGTCCTTAATTCTCACAAGAATAAGTACTATCAAAAGACTCTTAAAGACAATCTTCAAATACTTCTGTCATCAAGTCATCCTCGAAGAAAGGCTTTTAAAGTTCATCAATCAGTCTGCTTTATGACTGTTTTCAAATTTTTCTATGGAGGAAAATTCATGGTGTTCAGAGTTCTAGCTGTTCTCTCATCTTTTGAGGCCTAAGGGAAAGAAGAGAAGAAGAGATTATTTTATATATATATAAAATATACACACACATACATATAATGTAAAAGATCTTTTAGTCTATTACTTTATATTCTGAGCTAAGTAAATCGTATAATTGTGCTAACTATGAAATTTTGCTGTGAAGAAGTGCTAAGTACTTAAGTAAACTATGAAACATACGAGAGATTCAGAATTGGTATATACTCTTTAAAGTGGACCAAGAATGTCCTGGTACCTTCTTCCAGGCCATCCTTTGTGGACCATTACTGTACCATATAGCATGTATGGTCTCAACTCTAGTGACAGAAACACACCTTAGTCCCATTCTGTAATTCCTAATACAGACTAATTCTCAAAGGCAAAGCTAACTAATGGGCAGAAATATATACAGTAATTTTCAGAATATACTTTTCTTTTCTATGTCTGCCTGGAGTTAGTTGAAATAAGCTATAACACATTATTTATTTAACAGCTTTGCAGGACTGATTCCTACTGTTAAACTTGGAATGGCATCTAATACATGAAGGACAGGCAAATTCAATGACATATTTCAAGGTATAATTGGTACCCTGTACTAAAGATGGACTTTATCCCTTGTGAAGAAAAATAAAAACAAAAACTTCATAGTAAAAATATTCATGTTTCCAAAATCTGAAAATTTAATTTTTATAAGTAGTAATACATCACTGTTACGGTTTGGATGTGAGGTGTCCCCAAAAAGCTCACATGTAAGACAATGCAGGAAGGTTTGGAGGAGAAATGATTGGGTTATAGCCTTAACCTAATCCGTGAATTACTCTCTGATAGGATTAACTGAGTTGTAACTGGATGCAGGTGGGATTTGGCTGGAGGAAGTGGTTCATTGGGGGCGTGGCTATGGGGTATATATTTTGTATCTGGTGAGTAGAGTTTTTCTCTTTCTGCTTACTGATCATCATGTGAGCTGCTTTCCTCTGATACTCTTCTTCCATGATGTTCTGCCTCACCTTGAACCCCAAGGAATGGAATTGGCCCTTTATGGACTAAGATCTCTGAAAACATGAGCCCTCAAAAAACCTTTTCCTCTCCTGAAATTGTTTTGGTTTGGTCTTTTAGTCACAGCAGTGAAAAAGCTAACTAAAACAATCACCCCAAATGGAAAGTATGTGTGATGAAAATAATTTGTACAAAGCTATGATTTATGTTGAGATGATTGAGATATAAATAGCAATACTATAGTGCATTTCAAGAAGTTTACTTCAAATAAGTTATTTTTGAACAATGGGCTTGAAAACAGTATTCTTTATGAACAAGGCTTTTGAATTTCCTTCTGTGGAGAAAGGTACATGTCCTTTGTTTTTTCTGCCTGATGTGCAACCAGGTGTTAGTATACTTTACATATTCCTGATAAGTATCCGGTGGAACCAGGTTTAAAGCTCACTTAGAACATGGACCATGTCCACCTTGCTTATTGGAGCAACACAGTACCCAGCATTGGGTCCAGCACATTGCAGGTACTCAACACAATTTATTGGTTTTGACAATTATGTTCTGTGCAGGGGATTTTTTGAGCTTGGGATATCTAAAGGTTCGTGAATAGAGGAGGAAGCCTTTTCTGTACATGTTTGTTCTTGAAAAGTCAGTTTCCAATGGTCCTTGAATGGATTCTGGAGGATTTTCATAAAAAAAAAAAACAAAAAAAAAACAAGTAAGCACTTTATAATTTAAGAAATTTATTTCTTGATGTATACAGACCTTATGCACTCCCAGAATCACCACAATGGAGAATGGGGAAATAGGCATTTAGACACTTCCTTCCATCCCCATGTTGGGAGTTAACCTCCAGCAATGCTAACATCCTTCCACTTCTAGCTGCTCATGTTTTTATCTGACCACACAAGCTGGAGAAAGTCCTCAGGGAAAGAAAACAAAAGACAGAAGCTCTCGAATTTGGATATGCCAATATGCTAAAAAGTGTTTTCACTGCAGACCCAGGGCAGTTAACATGGGCTAAGGGGGTCTGTACACAGTGACCTCACAGCATTTCATCCAGCAAACAGCTACTTAATGTCTGAGTCACGTTTAGTTAGTTGTTGTTTAGTTAATTTAAAAATTGGTAGACCATAATCCCTGTCTTAGAAAACTTGTGGTGTGTTGGAGAATGCAGAAAAATAAAAATGTAATTGAAATATTATTATATGCATTTACTGGTGGTGGTACCTATCCACATTTATAACACAGCATGTTATAATCATGGATGACTTCTTAGAGACGATAATGATAATGCCTCAGTGGAGTCCTGAAAGACACTCAGAGGCCAGCCAAGTGAAGAGGGGCAGGGGATTGTAGACAGATGCCAAAAAGATAAAGGTGAGAATGGGGTTGTGGAAAAAGAGAAAGCAATATTTGAGAGGACTGTCTGTAAAGGCAAGTTTACTGAAAGATTGTGTATGAGGGAGAAGGAAGCCTACATCCCAAAATTGCTAAATATATAAGGAGTGTGTAGATAAACCATGATTCAGGTTCTCTATAGAAGAAAGAAGGGAACCAGAGCTTGATTTGAAAGGATCAATCCCTTTTTCAGATAAATTGGTCTGCTTAATGATGGGGGTGGGGAATAAAGATAGGAGATGTGTGTTCATTTGCAAAATCGAGAAAATAATAGCAACTACCTTCAAAGGGTTGTTGTGAGACCTAAATAATAGAAGGCGCCAAAGAGTTTACCACTGTTCTTGGTATGTAATACACATTCACTAAAGGTTAGCTCTTGTTCTTTAAATGAAAACTGCTTTGCTTTGCTTTTGGTTTTGGAGGGGCAGAAGTATGAGGAATTGAAACCATTTCTTCTTCAACAGAACTTTACCCATGTTATGTTTATATAGGAAATAAAGTTTCTTGTGATGTTGTTAGAAGATGGGCTAGTGGAACTGGTTGCAGGTTGAATGTCACTGCCTTGTAAAATGGGGAGGAGCATAACAATATACAGAAAAAAAAGAAATTGATGGTCAACATTAGGCATCCTGTAGGGGTCGGAAATCTTCTCAATGACACCAAAAACAGTTGTGTGTTCCATTTGCAAAAATGATGATACGGTGAATTCTAAGATGTATAAATGGCATTCAGGCTAACTCATCATTTTATATATAGAAAGCATGTAATTATAAATTTTGACAGATAAACATACATGTAAAAATGTTTAATAACTCAGAGAAAGAATTTACCAAGAGGTTTATGGTCAGTAGAATGTATAAGATGTTTTTGAATAGGCCTGCCTTGTGTGATCATAGTATGGGTTACTTTTGTCAAACACTGTAATTCTATTCTGCAAATGACATTTTGTTTGAGCCTAGCAGTTGGTGCCTCAGTTTCAACTGACATTTTGTTACTAAACACAGTTCTAACACCATCAGGTGATTTGTCAATAGTACGAAAAGGTAGTTTGTATTTCACCATAGTGAAAAAGCACAGATGCAGAGTCAATTGCTTTGAATTCTGGAAAGTATCCATTGCTGTCAAGTCCAACGCTATTAGGAATATTTTTTACAGTAGGCTACAAGGCTGCTTTTATATGGAACAAATGATTGAAGAAATTTAAAAATCCCCCAAAGCTCAAAGATTGTGTTTTGATTCTGTAAAAGACTCAAGGGTCATGCTTCCAATGAGCTTAAATACTGTGCAAATGACAAACTACACTCATACAGGAAGATGCCCATTTGCATTTCTCTGTTTTTTTCCTTTGGATACTTAGTATATCAAAACTAATTAAGATCTTTGGGATTTTTTTTCCCTGTGAAGTCTTTTGATTCTAAAATCACCAACCATTAATACCACTCTTGAGGAGATCCCCGTGTAATATTGGAAAAGCCTAAAAATAATAGAAATATTGAATGGTGGTGGAATATGATGGTCATCATAGCCCTAACTTTATGTATGACTGAATGTATGTTGTGATTCTATATCACTTACAACCAGAGAAATGAAATGTTATCTTCTAAAAAAAATAATAATAATAAAATTTTAAAATTTAGAAAAAAAATAAAGCATACAATGCAAAAAAAAGAGTAATAATCAGCTTCCGTGGTAGCTTCATCATTGACAAGTCATTTATAACACAGAGTACAACTAAGCTACACAAAGACTTTGATGAGTTCAACAGTAATAAACCAATTAACTGCCTAACTGCAGAAACTAGATGCCTAATTGCTTTATTGGCATAATACCTAAGAATCAGCATCCAATTTCTCCTCTAAAAGCATTGAGCCTTCCTCCTGTGGTGACAATGGAAAGTTTTGCTGTGATGTAAAGAACACAAACAGACAACTGTTTCTCTGGTTAATCATCACGTACACCTCCTACCCCCACATACACACACACACACTTATTTGTAGGAGCAATTTGATATAATGATTAATTTAACATATATGCATACATATATAATTTTATCAGAGCATCCATATACCGTGTATTTTACATATGTGTGTGAATGTATACATAAACATATATAATTACTAAGTGCCTGGTACATAGTAATTAATAAATATTAGCTTGTATTATTATCATTGATATATTATAAATAGCACTCAGTAAACATTTACTGAATAGAAAAAATGTGTCCATGGCTACTTATAAATGCTGTGACTTGAGTGATTTTTCACCACTTACATCCCAGATGTTTTAGATACATTTAGCTATTTAGTCCTCACTCTTCACCCATGAAGAAATGTGTCATTCAGATCATCAGGAAACAGACTCAGAATAAGTGACATACTCAGTTGCCCAAGATTTGAACTCAAACCCAGTTAATCAAATTTCATGTTATTTTCCTAGTAACATATAGGCTTCAAGTCCTGATATATTTGAATTTAGAGATTTTTGAATTTATTACTTCTATAGTTTGTTACCATATAAATAATCAAGAAAGCCTCATTTGAGAAAATGTAAACTTATTTATTTTCAGATCTTTTAATTTTTTGAAATTAAATTCATCTAATGACTTCCTTCCCATATCAGTTTATCAAATGTTAATACTAGATGAAGTAGGGATATCAACAGATGTGAAAAGAACCATGAGTTAAGGCTCCATGGTTGTCTTTTTTCTATAAACAGCATTTAATAAAAATCTGTCTTGTCCCTGGCAGTAATTTTACTGAAACTCTATATTGTATGTTATTCATTATTTTAAGGGGTTTCCAAACAAAGTCCTTACTATTGTTAAGCTTAGCCTAGAAAGAAACAGTAAATGTATATGTTGTAACTGTATGTGTGTGTGGAGGGGTGCTAGGTGGTGTAAAGAGTAAGTGAGAGAGTTAGGGAGGGCAGGAATGGGTGGTCATGGGAGTTATTTTCTATTTAAAATGACAGTTATGCAGAGACCTATACATGTGGACTGCTGATGTAAAGGCAATCCAGGAGGCAAAGCCTAGACTACAGTGGAGGACCAGCAGCAAAACCAATATAGCTGAGCCAGAGGGAATAAAGGGGATATAAAATGCAATGATGTTCTTAGGCACTTACATAACTAAACTTAGTTCCACTAATATTGGAATAAAGCACAGGGTGGGAACAACACTCTGGGATTGTCAAGGTGGAATAGAGATGAAATCAAAAGGAGCAAAGCAAAAGCATGAAAAGTTCTCAGCTGTGAAGGGCCATATGTTGCATTTATATGTAATCAATAGACTTCTCTTAGAGCTTTCTTTTTCTTTATTGCTTCTAGATCACAAGAAAGCCTTAGTTCATAAATCTCAGCAATTAAGTGCCAATGTGCCCCCAAATCATGTGCCCCCAAATCATTTTAAGTCCTAATCAAAATCCAACTAAGGACTCATTCTCATTTTTTTGCCAGTCATATTTAAGAATTAATTTATTCTGCCAAGAGTCATTTAGTTATTTAAAAATAAATAAAATAAATATTTGACTAACTTTTCTTAGTAGTGCCAAAAGTCAACATATTTGAATACGGCAAAGCAGGCAAGGGATGAGTTGTCCTTCAACAAACAAAACTTTTCAAAATTTCATTGGCATGATGCACCTTTCATCATCACAGCAAACATCTATAAAAGCAAACACACACACAAACAAAACAACAATGCCAGCAAAAACAAAGAATTAAAAATATTAACACAGAAATCCCTTGCACAGGCAATGATTGTCAAGTCTATTTCTATTCTCATCAAAGTATTGAAATTGTGAATTTATTTTTAATGATTGTTTAATCTTTGTTCAATGATAACAGGGCACAGGAGTCTATGCCGTATGACAGACACAGAGTCTCTATTTTCTTACATTAGTGCCCATTTTTACACATTAAGAAACATAGCTGGTAGCATAGTGTTGGCCAAATCTCAGTAGTGGCATATTGCCATCTCCCAGGGGATGTGGGAAGACCCAACTGCACAGCAGTAACAATAAATCTAGCATATCCGTTTATGAAATAACTTTGGCAGCAATAGCAAGAGGATTTGGATGGAAGTGTATTCGTGGTCTTCCAGCTGGAAGATCAGAGCAGAGATTCTAAAGCAAAAGGCACAGAGTGGGATGGCAGATAGTGCCTGCTTGGATAAGAACAGAAGAGAGTTGGGGATCCATGCTGAGCTCAAGGGGAAAAGCAAGCAAGACTGTGGGTTCAGAATATCCCCCTGCTGCCCAGTATCAGCATGAGGGATTACTGATGCCATCTGCTGGATATACTTGAGATTTAAAAATGGAATCTATGCAAATACTCCAGTGTCTCCCATACTGTAACTTCAGTTCTTCCCAGTGAGAAGGAAAATAACAATAACAACAACAGAAACACATGGCAGAGAAAACAATCAACAAAAGTGAAACCCGGATTGTATACATTTGTGTTGTACCTTAAGGAAAGTGTAGCTTTGTATTGTCACTGATTTCAGGTTTATAATATTTATTGGTATTGTATAAGTTGTTGATTTTAAAGCAGACTCTGTGTTAGTACAGATTGCTCAGGCAAATGGATATAGTTTGTGGTGTAAATTCATGAATCCCTTGCTAAAAATCTATTAAACAAAATAAACACTATATATTACATATATATATAATGGAAGAAAAATAAAATGGAAGAAAAACAAGTTCCACCGTTTGGTCAGAACTATTACATATGGGATTCTTACATAAAACATAGTAATTCATATTCTGATTTTGTCTTGTGGAAATATTTTTCACTCTTGGTTGTATTATCTGTAGGATTATTGCAGAGCCATAATTTTAAAATTACAAAATCTCTTGTAATGTTTGAATAAAATTTTAGAACTTTTAGAAATGTGTAGCTAAAGTAATATTGATCGTAGTTTACAATTTCTAAAATGTACTAATCCCATGAGATTTGCAATGGGAAAAATGGTTTCTGTGGTCAAATCCATTTGGGATTGATACCTTCCAAATATCTTCTCCCAGAAATCTATGTATCACATAAGTTAAAATACAAAGAGTTTAAATTTATTGAGAGTTTATCATGTGTCATTATCTCATTTAAACCTCCTTATGATTTTATTATGTGGGCACTAACCTTATTCCTAGTGACAAATGAAGAAATTGAGGCTTAGAAGATTGGTAATTTGCTCTAAGAAACACTACAAAAAATGGAGACATTGACTCTGACTTTAAAGATAATGTTTATAAATCCATAGCTGTATGTTCTACAAGATTATTATATAAAATAATATTACATATTATTATGACATTTGGGTTAATTATGTTTCTACATTGATGTTAACATGTTAAACACTTTGAGGAGTGATGCAGTCAGGACATTTGTTTAACCTAGTATTTCCACATCAATTTGGTTATAGAATATTCACTATTTGCAATAGTAGTGTTCCACAGAATACAGTTCTAGGAAGACTGATACAAACTAGAGTACTGCTATAGGTGAGGACCCAGGAAGGGAGTAGCTCTTTAATATTTCTCCATCCACTTGTTCTAAAAGAGCTGCTGGTGTCTTCTCCCTAGGCCTGCCACTTTCTGGCATCTGCCTGACGATTTGGAATAGGTAGGAACAGGGAAGCAAACACCTGATATCTTTGCTGCTGCAGGTACACAGAGCACTGGAAACCTTTGCATAAACGTGTAATACTTAGTACATCCTGCAAAGGGAACAAGCTTAATTTAGTTGAGCCACAAGGTTTAGTGAAAAACAGCATGTTGCAGTTATTGTTTAGTCAATTAAATTGTCCTCTGCGCTTGTAAGAACTACTCCACATTTATTACCAGTGAGATACATGCTCTGGCACTGTGGTTGATTTCGTTGCTTCAGATTGTCTTATATTTAGCACATATAAAGATCTGAAAACGAATGATAGAAGACATGGTGATAAATTGTCAGGCTTTTCTTAAGATTCAGAAGTTCTAAAGTTCCTGCCAGTGACAGATGGTCTGTCCTTACTCATCGCTCGTCTTCCTGACAGGACTTGATTTTCACCCCTTTTTTGCTAAATTCCCTTAAAGGAAACTCAGTTTTGGGGGAGGTAGGATAGTCTCATTCGTTCTAATCACATAACTACATATAGAAGTAGAATCTACTGCATGTTCTTTTTACACTATTAATGTACACGTTTAATGATACAAGAGAATAAAGTGGGAAGAGAAAAAAAATTTGAAAATCCATACTTTCATTTCTCCATTTCTACTGTTATTTTGATGGCCAAGCATACTAGAGTCCTCACTGATTGTTGTTGTTGTTGTTATTGTTTTCCTTACTTATTTGCTACTTTCTTTTGGCAGCCCAAGCTTAATGTGATCTTCTAGGCAGTTTTTCTTACTGATTATGATAATAAATATTATGTCATTTTTAGTTCCTTCAAGACTTCATTAAGATCTAAAACTTTTGAAATTTTGGCTTTAAAAACACAACTAGTGTTTGCTAACTTGCAGAACATTCTTAAGAATCCACACAGTGATGCCAAAGAGCTGTAACAATGATGTGCTTATTATGAAAGACATTCCAATAGAAACAAAACACAAAAGGAGAAATTTTAATCAAATTGCTAAATCCCTTTTGTTGATTTTAAATGTTTACTAGTAAAATAGGAAATGTGCTGCTTAGGTAAAAAAAAACAGTGGGAAAGGAAACAATTTCTCCTATTCAGGTCTAACAGAACTATGGAAATAAATAGGAAGGCTTTGAAAATTCTAAAGTGTGTTAAAATGATATCTGCAATACAGAATTCCATCCTGGTTTGGTATAGCATGACTTAGGCTTGCTTGAGTGTTATCAAGGGGAAAGGGCTTATTATCACTAACAATATGAAAATAATATTAAAATGAACTATTAAAATAATTAATTTGGCATTTACAATAGTTAGTTGTCTTTTTTCTCTTACCCTAAGAGTTCAGAATTTCATTTTATGGGATTGGCTTACTTCACTTAGCATAATGCTTTCCAATTCCATCCATTTGCCTGCACATGCCATAATTTTATTCTCTTTTATTACTGAATAATATTCCATTGTGTATATGTACCACAGTTTCTTTATCCATTCATCTATTGAAGGACATCTGGGTTGCTTCCACAGTTTTGCAATTGTGAATTGTGCTGCTATAAACATTGAAGTGGCTGCTTTACTGTAGTGTGCTGTTTTTAAGTCTTTAGGGTATAGGCCAAGGAGTGGGATAGCTGGGTCAAATAGTGG